>BPLR01019337.1:0-98948 GCA_021605095.1 Caerostris extrusa
TAAATATCTCGGCTTAATTATAGACAATAAACTTACGTTTCGAGCTCATATTCAAAAATCAAAGAAAAATGTTGGAACAAATTTTATCTCACTCTACCACACATTAATAAATTTTCTAAATTAACTTTGTCGAACAAACTTCTTCTCTACAAACAAGTTCTCAGGCCTCTCCTTACCTATGCTGCCCCAATCTGGGGTCTAGCTGCACAATCTAACTAGAAATCTGTACAAATTATTTAAAACAAACTTCTTCGTATTATCACTGGAGCACCCTGGTTTGTCCGCAACTCTACAATTCATCAAGATTTAAAAATTGACTCTATTGACGACTATATTATTAAACTTTCTAGAAATTTCTTCAATACCATTGTTACTCTCGAAAATCCTCTCATCAAGGCACAAACTATATTTACGCAATTGAATGGAAAATACAAGTATCCTTTCTCTACTTCTAAATGGAATCGAAGCCTCAAACCACCATAATTTCCTGCTCACTTATCGCTTTTTAGATATTTTACTTCAACGCATATTTACTGATCATAAATTTCTTGTTACGTTTCCATACCGATGATTTACATTTTTTCTTACTTTCTTCTTTTTTTTTCTCTCATCATACGATTGCTATTATCTATTTATCATGACTTTTCTTTCCTACTGCCTTCACATACCATTGAGTAAATGAACGCTTCGCGTTCAGTCACTCGACATCTTTATTCAACAATGATGAGAAATAAATTCAATAATCAATTTGGAATTCTCTATCCATTAATCAATAGCAATTCAGCTTTACCTTTTAATCTCAAAATTGTAATATAACTCTCTTATCTTCGTCCAGTATTACCTTATGTAAACCCAGTTTGGGGTTCTGTTGCAAGTACAAATTTTGAAATTATTCAAAGGCTTGAGAATAAAACTCTCAGAATGTTAACAAATTTCCCTGGTACATTCTGTAATGACGATATTAGACGAGCTCTCTCGATTCCAAGTTTCAAACAATTTGTTCACAAAATTTCTATTAAATTCTATAATGATATGCGAAACATCAATAACCTTGTTTTAAATATCCGGTACTTACGTATTAACGGTACCTTGGCGACAGACTTGGCGGTTTTTAAGTGTCGCCAATCAACAGCTACTAAGGTTACCAAACCAATAGAATAGATTAGTGCCACTTAAAAAACGCTAAATCTGTAGCTGCGGTTGGCGCGAGTGCTCTTTATTGGCGCGACTGTCGCCAAGGTACCGTTAATACGTAAGTACCAAATATCCTACAAAATTACGATTATGATATTTCTTCCTGCAAACATAGCAAAAGACCTTGCACTGTTCTAAATATTTTAAATTGATTCCTTACAACTGCCTAGATGAAAAAAAGTTCGCTTTTCTCCTAAGCTATTTTTCTCCTAATTTGACCTTTGCTCATTCTGTTTTATTACATGCAACTGATTTCATCAACATCTACACTTTTGAAATTTTTGTTATTTTTCATTTTATAATTTTATTAAATAAATAATTCTTTAAAAAAAAAAAAAAAAAAAAAGGTCAAATAATTTATCTATTTTTCTTATTAACACAAAGGGCATGAGATCACCGCTATGTTTCAACATTTTACAAAGAAGGAGCTAGTGGCCCCTATGCGGTCAAGGATCTCCGTATTAAGTCCATTCTACGGGTTTTGCACTTTGCAGAAACGGGCAACCAGAGTTCACTTTTCTTATGATTCCTCATTCTTGCAGTGACGTCACGTTACTTCGATGTCACCATGACGTCAGTTTCAATCGGCGTTAAGGAATAATTAATTAAGATCGTTCATTTGGTTCTGTACCTTGATGTGTGAGACATCACATGTATAATTACGCTGCTATGGATATGCATGTAATGCAAAATGTAAGTTAATAAATTTTTTTTTTTTTTTTTTTTAATGTTTATTGTATTTGATTATTAAGAATATACATGTTCTTAGTATTATAATTAATATAATATTTGTATACACAAAGAAAGAGCATCTTCCAATTTAGGCTTAAAATTAATTTTGCTATATACTTCTGTAAAGTTTACTGTTTTTTGATTATTAAGATTGATATTGTTTTTGATTAATGATTATTCTTGTTATATTAATTAATATGATTTTGTATTTTCTATAATAATTATATAAACAAGTTAAACGCTTCTTCATATTTAGACTTAAAATTATTTAATCTACTTTCTAACTAGGTATATATCTGTATTTATATATTGTAACATTTTATTTGAACTTATGAGGTTAATTTTTGTATGTTTTTTTTTTTTTTTTTTGGTTAAAATCTAGGATACTGTACCCCTGAGGAGTCGCCAATCTTGCAACCCTGAATATTTCGCCAATTTCTTTAGGGTTGCAATACTATAATAAGAGGAATTTGTAGCTTCATTTTCCAAACAATATAATGACTATTTATTGTTATTGTGATTATGTTATTATTTTCAGGATACTTATTTGCAGTAAATAAGAACAGAAATATATATATTCTTTTAAATTAGTATTCCAATAAATTACTGATTATTCCGAACTTATTCTTACAACGTACGTCGGTCACTGATTCAGAACATAAACAATATTTATGAAGTTGCCACTCAGGAAAGTAATAAACAAACAAGAAAAACGATTTTTTTATTTATTAATAACTTATATTTTATTCTTAAATAATTAATTTCCCTTTTTAAAGATGTTCGTTTAGTTAGGATTTTGTGACAACCGTAATTAGAATTCGCTCGGAATATTTGAAGCTTTAGCTTTTAGAACGTTAGTTAACGGACTTATTTTATGACATTACAAAAAAAAAAAAAAAAAAAAAAAAAAAAGAATTGGCGAATAACTTTGGTGAAATTTTATCGTATCGAAATTTTATCAATTAACAGCTATTATTATCTTTGTTTAAACGATACTTTTTTGTGACTTAGCAAAATAAAATTCCACATAATAATTTGGCGATAAAGCGATTTAATTTGGTGTGACAGCAATTTAGGAATAAAATATTGACAAAATAATGATATATTTTGGCGTTAAAGCGGCAATATGTGGCGTAAAAAAGAAAACATTAAAAAGTTGACATAATAGTGGTAAAAATTTGGCGATAAAGCGATATAAATTGGCGTAAAGGCATTTTAGATATAATTTTCTTGGCATAATAGCGCTAAATTTCGGCGTAAAAGCGGTTTTATTTGCCGCAAAAAGCATTCCAGAGATAAAAAATTTTAGTGATAAAAATTTGGTGATAAAGCATCAACTTTTGGCGTAAAAGCGTCTCAAAAAACAAGATTCTTAGTGAAAAAATGTGGCTTAGTGAAAAAATGTGGCTATAAAGTGATAAATATTGGCGATAAAGCATTTTTTGGCTTAAAAGAAGTTATATAACAAAATTTGCTTAGTGAAAATGGCTATAAAGCGATAAATGTTGGCGATATAGGATAGTGATAATATTTGGCGTTAAAGCGATAAACTTTGGCTTCAAAGCCTTTTCAGGAATAAACTTTAACGTAATAGCTATTTGGCTGCTAATGTTGGCGTAAAAGCACTGTTTGGCTATAAATTTTGGCGAAAAAGCACTTTTACAATGACACCGAACTTAGGCAACCTTTTTGTCCGTTTACTTGGCGATTTGGCAACACAGTAAAAGATTTTGGCGTAATATCATTTTACACGCAAACTACCTGGCCCATTCATTTCTATGCTTACTTACAGACTTGGCAACTTGGCGATGTGTTTGGCACAAAGGGTACAGGATCCTAGATTTTAACCTTTTTTTTTTCTCCTTATTAGACCATGTTTGAGTCATATAATGATGTGGGCAGACAAGCAGTCTATATTCTAGATCCTCCAATAACTATTCCTGCATCCCTAACAATGACTACATTTGCTTCTTTGCATACTAAGAATATAAATATACCGAAAAGAAATTGTGTTGGAGGTGCTCCAGTAAGTATTAAATTTTTAAAATGTGAGGTTTGTAAACGAAGTTATTCTTCAAAAGCTTCCTTTTCTAATCATTTAAAAAGGTTTAAATGTCTTCAACCAGGTAATGATACATATCCTGCTGTAAAAGATGAAATTAACAATACTGTGAGTAATATTAACAATACATCACTTTTGGGTGCAGAAATTTCTAAAAAATAATTTATCCCAGAAAATGTTTAAATTGTGGTAAATTTTATAAAAATAAGTCTACCTTTTCTCACCATAAAAAAAATTGTAATAAGAACTGTGAAGTCCATTTTTGTGTTTATCCTGAATGCAAAGAAGTTTTTAATAATCTAGGATTGTTAAATAAACAGTTAGTTGATGTACATAATATTCTTGAAGTTAAAAAATTTTCATTTGATTCTATGGCAAATTTCCAAATATGGTTGGAAGTCGAAAGTTCATCCACATTTACATTTTTCCGAAATTAAATGGTAATTTAGTAAGAGGAAATAAAATTTTTCATTATTATTCCTGCCAATTTTACAATCCATATTATCAATCAAGGGCAACATTATGTTTTAGAAATAAAAAAGGAGTTATTCCCGCTAGTTTAAATTGTCCTGTTAAAATTAATGTCTGTGAGGAAAAAGGATTAGTGTCTGCAACTTATTACCCTATTCATAATCACCATACTGGATTTCATAATACCAAATACCAATGATTCAAAGATAGTACTCGTAATTTAATAAAATCATATTTATTACTTTCATTTCCTATTGCACAAATACAAAAATTTAATTAGAGGCAATGTAGGTTTTCGTGGTCATCGCTCTTTTGTTCCTTCAAAAGAAGCATTTATATCAAGAAGCATTCGTACATATTATAGAAGGCTCCAAAATTCCGTACGTCCAGAAAATGATGCTCTTTCAGTTATGAGCAATGCAGAAAGATTAAAAGCTGAAGAATATAATCCAATTTTATTATTTAAGCCTCAAAACTCTAAAACTTTGTATGGACCACCTGGCTTGGATGCCTTATTAAATAGTGATAAATCTTTTGCCCTTGGCATACAAACTGAAACTCAAAAGGAAATGTTGGTAAAGCATTCCTATAAGATAATTTGCATTGATTCTACCCATGATACTAACCGTTATGGCTTTTATCTTCTTTCAATACATATTCAAGATGAATATGGCCAGGGCTATCCAGTAGCACATTTTATTTGTAATTATTTAGATTATGACACTCTGATAACTTTATTCAATAGTTTAAAATGTAGAATTTCAAACCTTAGAGTGTATAATGTCATGACTGATGATGATAATGTCTGCTATACAGCATTTAATTCTGTTTTTGGTCCTAACCTCAATCATTTATTATGTAAATGGCATGTATTTCGTGCATGGAATAGACAACTGGCATGTAAAGTTCATAGTAATGATTTACGTAATATTTTAAGAAAAAAACTGAACAAAATTTTAAATGAAAATGCCACTCAAATTTTAAAACTTTAATCTCAGAATTTATAAATGATACCTCTGTTAAAACTCGCACATTTATTCAATATTTTCTAGACAATTATTATAATAGACTTGAACTTTGGGCAGCTTGTCTTAAGCAATTTCCACATGGTTTTACTGATACCAATAATTTCCAAGAAGCGTAAAAGAAACATTTCATTTCTAATTCTAATTACGTGTATCTAATTCAGAAAATATTGATGAACCTATTCTAAATTCCAATAAAAAACAATCAGATTCAATTTCAGGGGAGAACAAATCATGTTCATGTTAAAGATAAGATAAATTTTGTAATTCTGACAATACAATATTGAAAATTAATAATTGTACCATTTTAATTTTACATGCTAAAATCTCTAGATCCGTATATTACTCAGGAGGAAGAGAAACAAATGAAAACAGTGTCGCCAGATTTCATGAAAGGTTGGCTCTATGATACAATTGTAGATTCTTTTTTATTCAAGTTAGATTTTAAAGTTATGTCTTTAAATTCTTATATATTTCAATCTGGGAGAAGCATTTTAAATTTTTCTTGGATTAATGATGTATTAAAAACTAATTTCTTGTTAATTCCAGTAAATATAAATTGTCATTGGACATTCATTATAGCAGATGTAAAATGTAGAACGTTTGAATATTATGATCCGTTAGGTAATGCTCCAAATGATGCTGTTAGGATTTTGCTACAAAAATGGTGTTTACTTTTAAAAGATATATCAAATTCTAGCAGTCGTTGGCAAATAACTTTTTCAAATCATTGTCTTCAAAAAGATGATTTTAATTGTGGTGTTTATATCTGTTATTATGCACATCAGAAAATAAATAAATTATCTTTAATGCAGGAATGTAATACTTACTTATTTAGAGAACATATGTATAAAAAAATCACAGGAATGTTATAAAATGCAATAAAATTAAAAGTATCCAAATAATTATGATTCAATAGAAGAGCAAGATATTGAGGGTATTCCGTAGGGTATGAGGTGTATTCCATAATTATAAAAATTGCCCATTTTAAGCATTCACCTGTATATTGATTAATAAGATATTGAAAGTAGTTCTTAGTCCCTAAAACTTAAATGTAACTCATTTTGAAAATGCTTATTACTCTCTGAAATAGATGTGCTTAAGGAATTCATACTATTTCTGTAGGCAGTGATAAAATGCAACATTTTTTTCTACCTAAGTTAGTTAAGAGTCTGAGAAGATATTCATATAAAAACCATTAAAAATTTAATACATTCAGAACCATTTCAAAGATGTTAAAAGCATAATTCTGTTACACTTAAATGAAAAATGTGAACTAATCAGAAATTATAAAGAATTTACTTATGCAAGCTGAGATTTAGCAGCCATGAATGAATAATTGGAACTGTTATCAAATTTGATTTCTAATAAAAAAAATGTATTTCAATAAGGGGTATGACCAGACATTTTTTATTTCCAACGGCAAGAAAATGACAAACTCTTACGGGACAAAAACACACAAGAAAAAATGAAAGACCCTTGATCTTTCTAGAAGACCTCGACATTCTATATTCTTAGAGGAGGGTGTTTCATATGACCCGATATCTTGTATGGCAGTGCTTGAATCCGACAGCAAAACCACCTTGTTGTGAAGGTGTAGGGGGTAAGTTGCTGCACAGTCCCACAAATAGCCATTACTTTTCATCGAAGGCGGTTGTTTGTTTTCTGACAGGAACATAGAAAGAAAAAATTGGAAGAATATATTCCTACTCTGATATTTGGTGAATGCCATTCGTTAATCAAGGAGCCATCTGTATAAATATGTAACCGTTCGGGGTAGCGGATATGGATGGTTTCAAGGGCTAGGATCTTCAAGCTGACTCTTAAGATTTGATTGAGCAAGATTCAGATTAGTAGTTATCTCGATACGGTTCAAGAAATTTGGAGTTTCAAAAATCTCTGAACATTTCCCTCGTCAATTTCCAGATCTGCTCTCTAGTCAAAAACCAATTCGTGTTTTCAGATGCCCCTGTTTATTTTCATATCAATCCCAAAAGACATTTCAATTCCAGTCATCCTTTCATAGGAATAAGAGCCCTCACCCCAATAATTGTCTGAATGATCTACTTTTGTAAAAAGCAGCATTGAAACGATGGGAGTAGTCTTTACCGCACCAATGATCAATTGACCAGACATCTAGAAGGCAAGGAATCAAAGACTTGTAGAACTGAGCTTTCCAGTTGCTACTCTACGTGATTCGACTGAGTGCTCTCTTACGAGTTCATATACAATAAGAAGCATATGTTACCATTTAAGAGAAAACATGCAATATTTTTAAAAGGAATTGTTAAACAATGCCAACATATAGCTTTAAGAAGGTAGCGGTTAACTGAGAGAGATTTCAGAACATGTGTTATAGCATCTATCGCACTATCAATGATCCGACACGTAACGAGGAGACAAATGACAGTGAAAATCTGGAGTTATAGATTGGGGAACCGTTATAAATCTCCTTTGTTTCAGAGGAAGGAGACAATTGCACGTAAAAGAGGGGCTTCGGCTCCCTGGTTCTGAATTTAGTCATCCGGCAACTTTAATTAAGGGGAATTCGAGTGCTCGGCCTCAACGTCTTCTTCGGGAGTATGACCTGGGAGTCCGTGGATCACGACTTTAATACGTCAGTCCTTTTGTAACATTAAAGGCTTGAAAATGTGTCCCGTCACTTTCAAGAATTTGGGACAGACTCCTGTATTCGGACTCGTTCTCTATGGTAATTTTCAGAAAATTGCCTGAGAACTTAGCCTGAATACTAGGCACCTTCACGCGTAATTGATTAAGTGTATTCCACTATTTGCCCTTAGAGGAGACAAAAAATAGTGGGATCCTACTGTCTCTTTTGAATTGTGGAGGATTCACTTTTAGATCAATTTTAGATTTAGGATTCAGCTTTGTTAGGGGTGTTAGTAGGGGACAAAGCAACCATATTTACAAGCTTGGATTCCTTTTTTGAGGTGACTGTTGTGAACCCCTCTTCGTCATCAGACGTCTGAGTCTTTCTTTTTGTGAGCAGTAACGGATATGGTCTGCTCGGGTAGTACTGATTCGGATGTTGGAGCGGACTCAACGGGAATCTGGGAACCATTTTCATTTGATTACCATGTTTGATTGATCGTATATAATGGACTGTTCTCAGCGGCGGGCTCTCATGAAGAGTTCCGGTGGACCTAAATTTGATTCATCAGAAATTTTTATTATTTATTTCCTTGAAGGATTCATTTGTGTGGTAATTCAGTCAGGCAAGGCAATCATTTCTATTGATTTGACAGATATGCCTGATCTACAACTGGAAATATTTGCCATCCGACAACTCCATGATTCAACGCCAAGTCAGGGGATAGGTTCCATATGATTAAACGGATTGAGTTCGCTAGTTGTAGTTGTTTTGTCTAAATAAAAATTAAATTTATCCCTTAATTAATTGCCAATGTTTCAGAAACATCATTGTAAAATATAATATTAAATGGCATTATCATTTAAAGTAACGTCCGTTACTGTGTTTTGTATCTCATTTTTGGAACATCACTATGATCAAATCCCAGGAAACTTTGACTGGATGTCAAGTGTGCTGATGACCGGGATCAATGACTATTCAGCTTGTTTTCGATCACATATATAAAATATACTTTTTAAAATAATAGATAATGGGTGTATTGGTTGTTTTATACCGAGTGAATTTTAGAAAACTCTAACAGAGTATAAGTCTCAAAATTCTGTTTAAAATGGCGAGGTCGTAACTATGTTCTCACCCAATGATAGCTAGAACCAGCATACTAAGGTGGGAACCATAATTTCATTTTGATAGCATGGATCTTTGGATGCCATGTGGGACCTGACCTGTCATCATAGAGTCCTGCTCAATTTATTCACTCCTCCTTAAGTTGAATTTCAGGTACATTTCAATGGTATAATTCCAGTCACCCAAGGCAACATTTCTATTGATTGGGACTGATATGGCTGATCTAACTGGAAATCACTTAGTTTGCCATTCGACAATTCTATGATTCAACGCCAAGTCAGATAATAGGTTCCTTATGATTAAACGCCTTATTGTTTTGAGCCGAAGTTGAGTTGCATTGTCTAAATAAAAATTAAATCTTTTCTTAAAATTGTCCATCCCTGAAAGTGATCAGATATTTAACACTTTCAGAAATAGCATGAGGATATTTCAACAACTACAGCAACCCAACTTAATCGATTTGAAATCATGTATGGAGCTTGCTAGGAAATTTACATTAAACGCCTGATGCTTCATCGGATCAGTTGACTGCACATCACTTGTATTTTTGGTGATGGGTCTTCAGAAAGCTACCTCAAACCAGTTTTTTGTCATTTTTTCGACGTGTAAATTTTAATTACAGATTAAACATTTTCTTTCATGTTTCTGGATTAGTTAGTGTCTGTTACCTCAGCATATACAGTAAAATTTCATACTTTCAAATAAATAGTTTTCATCGTGTTCCCCCTTTTTTTTTTCCCCTCAAAAAAAAAAAAAAAAAACCACATAATTTATTTATAAAATACCTTTACAACATGAAAAAGTAAATGGAAAAGAAAAAAATGTGCTGATTGTTACAATAGTTTTGAAATGCCTTTCAAGCTCACTGGGTCACATTGTTTCAATACTTAGAATTTTAATCAGTTTTCATATATTTTAAATCCTGATTACCCAACTTAAATTTTTGTTATTAAACTAACTGTATTTTGTTATTAAACTGATTTTTCAACAGATCCAGGTTTTTAATCACATTCAGATATGAAGACTTAGGAGTAGTGTGCAAATGCATTTTAAAAATACACAACCACCATAACTTTTAGCTAAACATTCTACATTAATATTATCGAAACGTAAAGAATCTAAATTCTAAGTTGTAAATTATTCTTCACTTGACTTTAATGCATTTATAGAAGTCACGAGGCTTCTAACAAATGGTAGTTATGTGATTTTTAGGTACATGTGTGGGCATTTTAATAAAAACTTAGTAATTTTTTTTTCTTTCACATTTAACCTACTTTTGTGCTATCTTAAAAAAAAAAAATAAAATTGGTAATTTGCATTAATTTGATGTTGAATGACCTATGTTTATATTAAAAGTAGATGAGGTAATGAATTTAGATCATATTAATGTGACATGTTTTAAAAAAATTGTTCTCTAACATAGGATCATCCATTATAATGAATTTGACAATTAAAATATTTTGAGGGGTTTTTTTTGGATAGAAAAATGAGATACTTTTAACTTAATTTACACAGCTATTTAAAATAACTGCAAGAAGTTTTCATTTTTTAATACTTCAATTTTAAGGAAAAATTTAATAAAAATTTAATTGAATATAACATCTAATTTACTTTGTTTTTCTCTTGTAAAATATGCAAAACTTTTTTTCTGCTAAGGATATAACACATCTTTTTTTTTTTTCAAAGATATCCACCTATAATAACTGACTTTAAAACGATTAAGTTGAAGTTTGAATGCATTAAGAATCAAATTTAATTTATATTTAAATTATTAGCATTGAATTAACTTATATTTTATTTTTTTCAAATGTTGATAATGATTGCTAATAGCATTTATTATGACATATGTGTTAATTTATTTTATTCAATAAAATAATTTTGATGTTATATGAAGAAATGCTTTTTTTCTTTCATTTTCCTGAAAGTCACAAACATGAGAAATGAGAGAAGAATATGTTACAGATGTATAAATCCCTAACTTAAATAAAAAATATTTAATTACAATAACATTTATTGATATATTATTAATAATTTTCACATCTTTATGAAAAAACAAATGAAAACTAATCAACATAATTGTTTACACTTGGAACTGCAAACATAATGATTCTGTGAATAAACTGAACTAAGGTATGTTTCTTATTAGACTTTTATTAATTTTACCTACAATGAAAACATATATTTTTATAGCATTTTATTAACCATCACTATGTATATTATATTATTACAGATTTTTTCCTTTAAATAAATTCTATATGTATTTTGCAAATAAAACTGTCTTTTGTCGAAGTATCTTCAAATGAAATGAATTCACAAACAACAGTGATCAAAATATATTCATAATCTAAAAAAAATATTTAACATACATTTCAAGACAATAATTTAAAAAATAAGCACTATTATAAATATACAGATTTATGCTAATTATTATGTTATCTTAATGTTAATTCATTTATGTTAATCATCATTAATATTCCATAAGCAATATAAATTATACATCATTCAGTTATCTATAATAAAATATATAAAAACATTTAAAAATATAAATAGTAGATAAAATTGAATTGAAATAAACATCCTCAATAGAATTCGTATAAAAATATTTTGGGTTAGTGAAAAAATTTTTTGGAAAACTCAGATGAAGTAAAAAGTTCAATAATGAATTATATAAAGAAAATATTATTCAATAAATAAAAATTAATGAATTACATTTAATTATTATTAAATCTTCAAATACAATTAAATAGGAATTAGATAATGGATGACAGAAAGTAGATGAACCTGCCACGATTATTGGCAGGGATTACAAAACTATCAGAACAATTATTGGAGAATCTTTTATAGAAAAAATTTTAATGAAAAGTTTGCCCCCACTGAGCTTTCAAGCCGTTAGAAGGATACTTACTGAGAAAAAAGGATGAATATAGTAGCAAATTTTTATCAGCACACAAAAACCTATTATATACATCAATATTAGGTTAAAATCTAGGATACTGTACCCCTGAGAAAGTCGCCAACCTTGCAACACTGAATATTTCGCCAATTTTCCGCCAATTTCTTTAGGGTTGCAATACTATAATTAGAGGATTTCGTAGTTCCATTTTCCAAACAATATAATGACTATTTATTGTTATTGTGATTATATTATTATTTGCAGAATTCTTATTTGCAGTAAATAAGAACAGAAATATATATTCTTTTAAATAAGCATTCCAATAAATTATTGATTATTCCAAACTTATTCTTATAACGTACGTCGGTCACTGACTCAGAACTTAAACAATTTTTATGAAGTTGCCACTCAGGAAAGTAAGAAACAAACAAGAAAACGATTTTTTTTTTATTTATTAATAACTTATATTTTATTTTTAAATAATTAATTTCCTTTTAAAGATGTTTGTTTAATTAGGATTTTGTGGCAACAAGGATTAGAATTCGCTCGGAATATTTGAAGCTTTAGCTTTTAGAACGTTAGTTAACGTTACAATTTAAATTTTTAATAATTAAATTAATATTCATCAAATAATGTGTGCGGTACATTTGATAATTATCTGGCAGAGTGCATGTGGCGGCGATTAAAATGTTTGTTTCCACCACAAAGGAAGGACATACCACAATAAAAGGTAAGTTATTCTCTAATTTTTTCTTCTTTTTTATCTTTTGTTAATATTAATTTTCATTCGAATTCGGCTTCGTAAAGAACATGACTTATTTTTTGACATTACAAAAAAAAAAAAAAAAAAAAGAAGGAAATGGCGAATTAGCGAATAACTTTGGCGAAATTTTATCAATTAACAGCTATTATTATCTTTGTTTAAACGATACTTTTTTGTGACTTAGCAAAATAAAATTCCACATAATAATTTGGCGATAAAGCGATTTAATTTGGTGTGACAGCAATTTAGGAATAAAATATTGACAAAATAATGATATATTTTGGCATTAAAGCGGCAATATGTGGCGTAAAAAGAAAACAAAGTTGACATAATAGTGGTAAAATTTGGCGATAAAGCGATATAAATTGGCGTAAAGGCATTTTTGGTATAATTTTTTTGGCATAATAGCGCTAAATTTCGGCGTAAAAGCGGTATCATTTGGAGCAAAAGTATTCCAGAGATAAAAATTTTAGTGATAAAAATTTGGCGATAAAGCATTAACTTTTAGCGTAAAAGCACCTCAAAAAACAAATTCACTTAGTGAAAAATTTGGCTATAAAGCGATAAATATCGGCGATAAAGCATTACATTTTGGCGTAAAAGCACCTCAAAAAATAAGATTTGCTTAGTGAAAAATTTGGCTATAAAGCGATACATATTGGCGATAAAGCGTTTTTTTGGCTCAAAGGAAGTTATATAACAACATTTGCTTAGTGAAAAATGGCTATAAAGCGATAAATGTTGGCGATAAAGCATTAAATTTTGCATTTCGAGAATTAAAATTTTGGCAGGATAGTGATAATATTTGGTGTTAAAGCGATAAACTTTGGCTTCAAAGCCTTTTCAGGAATAAACTTTAACGTAATAGATTTGGCTGCTAATGTTGGCGTAAAAGCACTGTTTGGCTATAAATTTTGGCGAAATAGCATTTTACAATGACACCGAACTTAGGCAACCATTTTGTCTGTTTACTTGGCGATTTGGCAACCCAGTAAAAGATTTTGGCGTAATATCATTTTACAGCGTAAACTACCTGGCCCATTAATTTCTGTGCTTATTTACCGACTTGGCAACTTGGCGATGTGTTTGGCACAAAGGGTACAGGATCCTAGATTTTAACCCAATATTATTATCATATTTATGAAAAGAAAATTAATCAAATAAATTTAATTTATTATAAAATATTTAGAACATCTGTTTATAAAAATTTTAGACTGTTCAAAAGATCGAAAAAAATGATTAAAACTAGTAAGTATTTTTTACAAAGCCCAGGCAAAATAAATATATATTTTATATAAACTGCTATCGCAATAATTCATAAATTAACTAATATTTTAAGCAATAAAAAACTACAAATCAATAAAGTAAAAAATTATTAATCGTTTATTGAATTAATCAAAAAAATTGCAACGAATTACACCGAACTATATCAGTAATAGACGTAAATAATATTTGTTTACTAATACTAGACGCATTGAATTGTGGGAAAGAATGAGGAGTTGCGGGAGAGAATGAGGAATCATGGGAAAAAGTGAACAGTGGTTGCCCGTTTCTGCAAAGCGCCTCGTCCATTTATCGGACAATATCCAATTGGTAGATTCCTCACACAAGAACTTGATACAATAGCGAACTCCAATCAACAAGTACTTCTACTTGGTGACTTCAATTCCAAGCATCCTGCATGGAATAATGGACGCAGCAACATAAATGGTTCTATTCTCTTCGATTGGACAAATCTTAATGCATTCAATGTTATTGCTCCTAATGATCCCACATATTTCTGCCTTCACAGTCCTTGCAATAGTACTCTTGACATCGCACTTCTTAAAAATTTAAACGCCGGGCCTGCTTCTTCTATCAACGATCTTTCCAGTGATCATAACCCTGTGATAATTCATTCATTCCTCTCTCATAATTCATTTACGCCCTTCCTCAATAGCATAATCACAACTACCAATTGGAATATTTTTACTGAAATTCTCTCTCAAAGCATTCCTGGTAATCCAGTCATCTCCAATATTCAAGATATTGACAAAATAATTGATAAATTTAACTATGCTGTTACTTCTGCTATCAACCTTGCTAGCAAATCTAAAGAACTCAGTACACCACACCAAAAATTCCTACTGAAATCATTTCTAAAATTGCGGAAAAAAAAACAGAATTCGTAAATTATGGCAAGATACCAGGTTTCCTCCGTTCAAGCAATCCGTCAACAAGCTTCAAAAAGAAATAAAGCAAATGATTCACAAATTAAAAAATGACAGATGGAATGAATTTTTATTAGGCCTAAATCCAGAAGATAATTGTCTCTTCAAAATTAACAAACATTTTACCAAAAAATATCCCAAAATTCCTCCACTGGTTGGATCCTCAGGTCTTATATTCTCATCTTCTGATAAAGCGAACTCTTTTGCTGAAAACCTTGAACTCTCCTTTCAAGAAAACACTGAGCCTTGCGATTACTCTCAAATTGAGCATGTTGAAGATGCAGTAACTTCCTTTCTAGCTGATCATCAAAATTATCATAACAATTTTTTTTTCTCCCTCTGACATAGTTAACTTAATCAAGAATCTCAACATTCGAAATCTTCTGGACCTGACAACATTCCAAATAAAGCCTAAATGTGTCTCCCCCTTAATGCCATTACTCATCTTGCAAAAATCTACAACAGCTGTACTAAATATCACTACTTCCCTCCTATCTGGAAAAAAAGCAAATATGGCTAACTAAATGGCGCATCGCAATTAATGTCTCTAAATCTGAAGCTATCATTTTCCGAAAAGGGCACGCCAGACAACCATGTATTAAACTCTCCCTTTTGATCAACAAATTGAATGGGCGACTAATATTAAATATCTCGGCTTAATTATAGACAATAAACTTACGTTTCGAGCTCATATTCAAAAAATCAAAGAAAAATGTTGGAAAAAATTTTATCTCACTCTACCACTCATTAATAAATTTTCCAAAATTACTTTGTCAAACAAACTTCTTCTCTACAAACAAGTTCTCAGGCCTCTCCTTACCTATGCTGCCCCAATCTGGGGTATAGCTGCACAATCTAACAAGAAATCTGTACAAATTATTCAAAACAAACTTCTTCGTATTATCACTGGTGCACCCTGGTTTGTCCGCAACTCTACAATTCATCAAGATTTAAAAATTGATTCTATTGACAACTATATTACTAAACTTTCTAGAAATTTCTTCAATACCATCGCTACTCACGAAAACCCTCTCATCAAGGCACAAACTATATTTACGCAATTGAATGGAAAATACAAGTATCCTTTCTCTACTTCTAAATGGAATCGAAGCCTCAAACCACCATAATTTCCTGCTCACTTATCGCTTTTTTAGATATTTTACTTCAACGCATATTTACTGATCATAAATTTCTTGTTACGTTTCCATCACCGATGATTTACATTTTTCTTACTTTCTTCTTTTTCTCTCAAATCATACGATTACTATTGTCTATTTATCATGACTTTTCTTTCCTACTGCCTTCACATACCATTGAGTAGATGAACGCTTCGCTTTCATGCACTCGACATCTTTATTCAACAATGGTGAAGAGAAGAAGAAATGAAAACACATTACAAACAGTTAAGTGATTTTACTAAGTTAGTTTTATAATAAAAGTTCAAATAATATAAAAATATATAATAAGATTCTAAAAAATATTTAATTCCGTTCATATATTTAAAAAAATAAATACTAAAAATCGTTTAATTTTTTTCTTAATAAAATAATGTTTTTAAGTATATTAAGAAGCAAACATATTACCGTGTTGTATGTAATTACTCGGATAATATGCCGCTAAAAACCCTATAAGCTTTCAAAGTGCCATTGTAAGACAAATTTATTGTCATAGAAATTCAGAACAAATATATTTTATTGAAAATTTCAGTGACTTCGTATAGATGCAAGTACTTTTGCACGATATATAAAAGGCGTAATAGCTAAATGCTTTCACATTTAGATTCCTCAATAACAAAAAATAAATAATGAAAGAAATTGTTCATAAGTGTGAATAATCTGCAACTACGAAATTGAAAACCATTAGTAAAACACTCATATCAAAAGGGTGTAAAACTAAGCCGATAAAAAAAAAAAAAAAAAAAGACAAATATTTATACAAAATATACATTAATGCAAATACGTAATTTGTAAGTTGAAACAAATTGGCTCAAAAAATCAAACAAATATCAAAAGGGTGTAAAACTAAAATTGTATTAGCCGATAAAAAAAAAAAAAAAAAAAAAAAGACAAATATTTATACAAAATATACATTAATGCAAATACGTAATTTGTAAGTTGAAACAAATTGGCTAAGAAATCACTAAAACTCAAAGTAAATTAGCAAAATCCAAAAGAAATGCTTATTAAAAACAAAAAAGAGATTAATTATAACATCATGAATATAGCTTTATTAAGGAATACATATCATGAGATTATTGTAAGCCATTATATATATATGCACCTTTGAGCAAGCGGGAATTTTGTAGAGAGTATGGTCTGGAAAGATTTTACAGCGTGTTCGCTTGTCTGGTAGATTCGAGTACTTCGCGTGTTAAGGCTCGTTCCCACCGAGGCGAGAGACGTGAAGATTCAAGAGGCAAGCGACAAAATTTTTTCGACCCCTTCACAGCGAAACGTCAGAAATAGCATTACGCCTAATGAAAAACCGCTTAGAGTTGAAAGTTGAGCAACTGCAAGCGGCGGACTGCAAATCGGTTTCAGGCGACAGCGGTGAGGCTAGTGATTGGTCAAATTTTTTTCGCTTGCATCTTCTCGCCTTGGTGAGCACGAGCCTTTATAACAGGTGGGCTGAAAACTTCGTAGGCTGACACATAGGTGACGCTACTAGTATTAAATCCATATGAATTTTAGTTAGCCCTAACCTTCAAAAGACACGTGTATAAATTTGACAGCTGTTGCACTATTAGTATGCGAGTTATAGCATTTTTAGTGTTCATCACGTGCAGTCCACTCGGCTGACTGTCGATTAGACTCCAGTGTGAAATGATGGAGCCATGCTTCATCCATTGTCACATACCGACGCAAAAAATTCGGGGTTTATTACGATTGAACAGCTCCAAACACTACTTAGAATCATCAATTCATTGTTGTTTTAGGTCGATTGTGAGCTCTGCGCGCACCCACTTTGAACAGAGCTTTTGCATATCCAAATATTCATTCACGATATGTCCAACACGTTCCTTTGATATCTTTAGGGTCTCAGCTATCTCAATCAACTTCACTTTACTGTTATCAGAAATCATTTTGTGGACTTTTTTGATGTTTTCGTCGGTAACAGCCTCTTTGGGGGCGTGCATCGTCCTCGGTGCTCATTTCGCCTCGTTTAAATTTAGCAAACCACTTCTCTACGGTTGATTTTCCTGGTGAAAAGTCCGAATAATGTTTATCAAGCCAAGCCTTGGCTTCAATAGTATTTTTTTTTTCGCCAAAAAGCAATGCTTTAATAAACACACGAAATTCCTTTTATCCATTTTTTCAAACTAACAAAAGTTACTTCACTAAAAATGCTATAACTCACATACTAATAGCGCAACAGCTGTCAAATGTATACACGTGTCTTTTGAAGGTTAAGGCTAATTAAAAATCATATGGATTTAATACTAGTAGCGCCATCTATGTGTTAGCTTGCGAACCTTTCAGCCCACTTGTTACGAGGGTTGGACTGTTCCGAATTTTGAATTCGGAGCAACAAGTACTTTGTTTTTATTTGAAGCTAGTGCCTTTTTGTGCATTTTCAAAATATGCAAGGGAAATGAAAGATTCTTAGTTAGTGCAGAACATTTAAAGAAGAATGGGGACATCAATATTTCGTGATTGATTTAAGTAATAAAGCAATATTCATAATTTGCAATGAAACATCAGTCCTCAATGAACACAATGTAAAACATCCTTTTGAGACTAAACATTAGCAGAATTAGTCCAAATTTGTATACGGTTAGAAAAATATGTAATCTTTGAAATACTGGTTTAATCTCATCAATTAAGAAAGTGAATGCTGAACAAAAAGCAGCAACTCGTGCTAGTTCCTATTCAATAGAGAAACTGGCGAAGGAAGTAAAAGGTTGCATAATTGCAGCAGCAGAAGAAATGTGTCCATAAAAAAGCAATTTATTAAAAAGAATTAGATTTATTTTTTTTTATTATTATAATCGAAATACAAAAAACAAAGAGAAAATATATATATATATATATATTTTCTATACATATATCTATCTCTCTCTCTCTCTATATATATATATTTATATACAATAAAGAACAGAATTTCTTTTCACATGCCTTTTGCTCCAGGAGGACGTTCAATTTTTTCATTATTTCTTTGAATTCCAATCTTCGACTTACTATTGAAAAGAATTCCGAAGATGAAGTTTATAAATGAAGAAAAATTTTTTTTTTTGGATATCGTACCATAATTTGCAATCGAATATAAAATGATGCCTGTCCTCAGTTTGGTTTATTGCTCTACGGTCATCTTGTGCACACGAGGGCTTAACAGACCGGGATCTACAGTTTAAAGTGGATTACGAACCACTACAAACATCCATGGCACCGCCGGGACTTGAACTCATGTGGTACCGAGCGCCAGCCACTCGGCCATTCAGGCCCTGTCCTTAGTTGAATGACCCTTCACAATTAGGTTCCTTATTAAAGAAACTGACTTGATGTTTAGAGTGAGTCCGTGTCCTGTTACGAGTTGATTTATTTAAGTCCTCTTGTTTTCTTATAACATCGATTTTTGAGAAGATGGAAAATACTTCCATTATTTTGCTGCAGTCACACTGTCTTGATTGTCTTTTAAATTAATGTCGCAATTAAAAATTTTTTTTTTTAAGATGATTAAATTCAATGCAGGTTACCAACTGAATAAAATCTTTAACATTTGCTTGCTGTCGACGGTTTCATTTGTAGTAAAGCATACATGAGCTTTTATCCAAAAGAATGTAATATTTTTGTTTAATAACAGCAATTTTGCAGTTAAAGAAGTGTTATGTTCTGCTTTACTTTACTGTTATACCAAATTTCATAGCCTATTGGTTTCCTTTTCTTACAGCGGGTTTCAATCCCCAGTTAATCTGACGATCCTGTTAAGTTTCTGTTGCAGAACACCGATTTTATCCGCAATGGCATTCAGATAGGAGTCCCAATTTAAATATATTTAATTTCTTTTCTATATATAATATTATGGTTTCCAATTTTTAGTGGTAGGAATATGTATATCTGGAAATTATGGTAAAATTACTCTTTTAATGACTATTGAATAATCAATTTTGTTAATCAATGTCTATTGTTGTTAATCAATTTTCGTCTAGATTAAGAGGAAACGCGTAGACTTTAGATAAATTAATAGAGACTTTAATAAACTGCGGAAGTTTTGATCATCATGATGATATTATCCGCAAAGCCTTGATTTGAACTTTTGATTTCTGAACCAAAACCAATCTTTAAAAGTCATCGATAAAGAACCATGAGAGGAAACCAAGGCTGGATACCTGAGGTATTCCCTTATCGTAGTGACAATAGTGATTATTTAAAAGGACTTCTCTATCTTTGAGGAAGTCCTTAACATTCTTGATACATCTTGGAATAAGGTTATCCATTTTTTGCTTCTTGATATTTCAGTCCACCGAATTGAATACATCTATTGGAATGACTCGATTTTATTTTCTGATACTGCAGTATGAGCGAAGTTGCTGATATTTTGGAGAGCCATGATAGTCGATCTATTTCTTCTAAATCCGTATTGATTATCACATAATAAATTATTGGCTTCCAGGAGAAAACTAAATATTTGTTAAGATTTTTTTCTAAGATGTTTCAGCTAGGTAAAATACAAAGAGGTTTTAAGTCAAACAGCAATACAAGATCTCTATCTCCTTTGTTGGGAAGGACAACTCTAGCAATTTTCCAAGTTTGGGGAACTATCCTTTCTTTAATAGGTTGTTCCTAAGAGATGTCCAAGCTTTATTAACAAAGATTTCTTTCACTAGTTCTCCTGGAATGCCATCTATGCCAACTGCCTTTCTAGGCTTGATTTTATGAGTAACAAATTCCACTTATTAGATATTAAATTCTTCAAATTCTACGTGCATCGAATCAATTCAATTATGGTAGAAGGGTTATCTTTGAAAAGAAATGAAATTTTACTATTTCATCCAGTGTCTCTTCAATAGAATTACAAGTGTACCATCAAATTTTATCAAGGGTTTTTTTGTGTCTACTCTTTTTCTCTTATTGGTGATAAATGTTAAAATTTTTGGTAACATAATTTATAAATTCTTGAATACATATTATAAATTATTGAATACATATACATATTGAAAACATATTATTCCAGAAAAATTGATTTTATCTCAATCACTGTATTTTCAAGCATGAATTTTGTTATCTATCATATATGCAGTTATTCTTGCAACTAATTATAATGTTGATAAGACTAATTATAATGTTGATAACAAATTATAATGTTGATATATAGCATGATGATAGCATTTAATTACTAATTATGAAAATAAAATCATGCACATATTGAAGTTTTTTTATAACTTTTAATACAATTTACAATTAATATATATTCTAACACTTTTCAAAAGATTAAAATTTAATAACCAAAATAATTTTTTTCAAGTGTTTAAAATTTTAAATTTTGTTAGGACTTACACTGACTTTAAGGAAAGAGATTGAAATGAAGAAAAGTTTTTCAAGGCAAAACCAAAATAAATTTCATAAAATAGATATCGAAAAGCTGATGAGAAAATATCATTGAAAAAGAAAGATGAATGATTCAATCAAAGTAATTTAATTCTATATATTTTATAATTTTGGATAATAAGTTTTCAATTTTATTTCAGTCAAAGAAATGGACAGAACTTTCATCACAATTTGATTGTATCAGCAATTGGCATTGCATCTTTCAAAAGTTAATTGCCATTTTATACACATATTCATTTTTTATTTATTCATGCTGGACTCAAATATGAGCATAATATTAAAAAAAGTAGATTAATCAAATTATTTTTTCAACGAAAAGCTCCATATTGAATATAAATGTTTGTTATGCTTTTTTACACAACTCCTTTAATTTTTATATGACTTCTGCATTAATAAATGTATTAACTAAATTTATTACAGAAGTTCTATTATGTGAATGATGTGTTTTTAAATACTTTTCTTGAAAATGCTTTGCCACACATTGCATTAATATAAGATTTTCTCATGAGAACAGCAATATTTATGCAAATCTTTACGTGAAAATAATTTATACTATACAGGATTTTGTATATAATTTATGAAGTATAGATTTCTACCAATTTTTTTACACAATCCTTCAATGAAAAGTTAATTTTATAAACACAGGATTTTACTTCGATATGAGTGAAATAATTTTATTTAAGTGTTGTTCCTGAGAGAAAGTTCGTCACAAAAATAGGATTTCTATTCTGTATGTACATGACCATATTTTTTTCAATTTATTATATACATTACTTATTATTTATATTTTCAATTACATACAAAATATAATCAATATAAATATATTTTTATTAACATCACAAACATAGCTTTTATTTCCACAAGTAAGATAATGCTAATTTTTCTTTGTGAAAAATTTTTTATGATGCATTTTCCAAACACGGGTTTTTTCCCTCGTCCACATGAACACAACAATGAGTTTTTAAAGAATCTTTCCGTGAAAAAGTTTTATGACACATTTCACAGCCATAGGGTTTCTCATCTGTATGAATACGATAATGAATTTTTAAATAATCTTTTCGTGAAAAGATTTACCACACATTTTACAAACACAAGGCTTTTCTTTGGTGTGAGTAGGGTAATGTTTATTTAAATTTGCTTTTAACGAAAAAGCTTTATTGCACACCTCACAGGTAAATGGTTTCTCTTTTGTATGAATAAGATAATGTCGGTTTAAAAGATTGTTTCCGTGAAAAGCTTTTTGTGACACATTTCACAGCTAAAAGGTTTCTCTTTTGTATGAATACGACAATGGGCTTGTAAATGATGCTTCCATGAAAAAGCTGTACCACATGTCTCACAAATGTGGGGTTTCTCTTTTGTATGAATACGAGAATGACTTTTTAAATCAGAATACTGTGAAAAAGCTTTACCACACAATTCACAGACACAGAGTTTCTCTTTTGTATGACTAAGATAATGTTTATTTAAATGTTCTTCCTGTGAAAAAGCTTTACCACACATTTTACATACATAGAGCTTCTCTTTATGAGTAAGATGATGTCTACTTAAATATTCTTCTCGTGAAAAAGCTTTGCCACACATTTCACACACATATGGCTTCTCTTTTGAATGAGTAAGATAATGTGTACTCAAATATTCACTTCGAGAAAGTTTTGTCGCATACTTTACAAACCTTCTCTTTTGTATGAATAAGACAATGCTTATTTAAACGTTCTTCCTGTGAAAAAGCTTTACCACATGTATTACAGACATACAGCTTCTTTCGTATGAGTAGAGCAATGTCTACTTAAATTTTCTTTTAAGTGAAAAGCTTTACCACGTTTCAAACATATGGCTTTTCTTTCGTATGGGTAAGATAATGTTTATTTAAATGCTCTTTTCGTGAAAAAGTTTTACCACATATTTCACAAACACTGAGTTTCTCTTTTGTATGAGTACGATAATGTGAATTTAAGTTTTGCTTTTGTGAAAAGGCTTTTTGACATATTTCACAGACATAAGGTTTCTCATTCATATGAATCCGATAATGAGTTTGTAAATGATGTTTCCGTGAAAAAGCTTTAGCACACACATCACAAATAAAGAGTCCTTCTTTCGAATGTATTCGATAATGTTCCTTTAAATATTTCAATGTAAATGCTTTGCCACATTCTTTGCATTCATGAAGCTTTTCACTGGAATGATTGTGAGAATTTTTATCAAGCAATGTCTCAGAAAACTTGCGTTTCACACTCATTCATGATTGCTTCTAAGTGAATCAAATAAAGCAAGTTATGCTAAATAAATCTATGCAAATTATATTATATGCAAAAATTTAATAATTTCCTTATATTAAATTCAATAAATAACAAAAAAAAAAAAAAAAAAAAAAATAAGAACTTGTGTTTTAGATAAAAAAGATCCTTAAACTACAAAATTCCTGGGTTTTCTAGTTTTTTTCTTCCTTTAAAAATAAAAATAAAAATTTTATAGAAAAAAAATTTGGAGATTTTTAAATTTTACAAAATTTTGATAAACATAACTTTTAATGTTTCAAACAATAGATTCTCTCATTTGATATCTAATTATATCATGAATATTTCTAACAAAAGTCTTATTACTCAAATTATATAAAAATAAGATTGCTTCATAGAGTAATTTTTGTTGATGGGGCACTAATTTTCTTTTCTAATATATTTAATATGCAAATATTTATAGCATTAAAATTAAACTTATATAATGAAAATAAACATTTGAAAAAGCAAGTCTGGCTTTCAAAAAGGCCTATAGAATAATGAGAGATTCACTTGACGATGTTTAATTACTAGATTCCCTTGATGACATAATTACACTTAAAGCTGTTAGATATTCCTGTGAATTAGCTCCCCAGCAAATCACTGGATTTCTCAACCTGAAAGAATAAATAAAAAAAAAAAAAAAAAAAAAAGAATAAATCTTAGGTAGTTCAAATTTAAAGTTTTAAAGAGAAAAATTAAACATTTAAAACATAACTATCTAAGAATGAAAGACAAAATGTTGCATATATCATTAGGTAATTTACTTTATTTATTCAACAGTTATTTATTAAAGAGATTTTTTAAAATTTGTACAATGCCATTTAATTTTTTAAATTCCTCAAAAATAAATAATGATAGTATAGATTTTAAAGATGGTACATAAAAATCTAGATATCGTGTCAAATTTTCTGTATTTATAAATTTAAAACTCAGATACTATTTAAAAAAAAAAATAATAAAATCAATAAAAAACCATGTATGTTACAGCTAAGGAAAACAGCTCACAAAAGATAATTTTGGGTTGAGAAATATAGTATACTTAATTTTTTCCATAATAGAACAGTTTTTAAACATTTAAAAAAACAATTAAAAAGAGAGATGAGCACAATACAGCCCATTGATGCTTTTCTTATATATGCCATTTATACTTAAAATTATAATTGGAAATTGTTTTGAAAGGTCCTCAAAAGTTGATGAAAGCAGGGAATACATTCCAGCATTAGTTAAATAAAAAAGTAATTATTTAAATAACAACATTCTCTCTGAACAAATATCTTAAAATTGAACACGAGATCAAAGAAAATTATCTCTTATGTCTCAAATACAAATTTTATTTGATTATATAAACTTAAGGAATAAGCATTATTTTGTATACACAAAACAAATCCCTAATTTAGACATCAGACCAATTAGAAAATTATTAAAACTACTTTAGTTTTGTTACCTGAAAATCAACTAGATTAATAAACCTGTTTATAAAGACTTGATTGAATGACAGAAACAACAATAGGCATTTTGAAATTTACCATTTGATTCTGAATTTACAAAGTGATTTAGGTGAAATGGTAATCACTAACCAGAGAAAAACATTTGCACACTTTTGTTTTTTATAATAGATACTTGATTAAATATTCAAACAAATCTAAAATGAAATAATTTAAAATAAAGTTGAAAATGGCTGGAATTAAAATCCAGCCAAATTCTTTAAATTTTAAATGAATATGAATAGATAAAAAAAAATGTCCCCTATAGAAAATATAATGACATACATTTTTGTATTTGATGCAGATTTTTACACCTAAAATACCAAACCTTTTTCTTTCGTCAAATAAAACATAAGTATGTGAAATTGAGAGTCAGGTTTCCTGATGGAATTTTTACTATGTTTCTCCCATATGGCATGCAAATGCTGAACAATTAATTACAAAAGACCTTCTGAAAGGCAACACTTTCCTTTCAATTGTTATCTTGTGCAATTTACAGTATATAATTGGAACATAAGGAAACCACACACACACACTCAAAAGATTTAATAGTATTAATTATTCCAGATTTCTGTATTTCTCCTTTCTTTCTTCTTAAAATTTGAAACATTTTTAATAACCTGTCTTATCAATAACTTATGCTACTGCTATTATTAAATTCCTATCTACATTTGTAGTTTTGAGCAAAATATTGGTACTAGAAATTAATTTTTAATATTTTTAATAGAAACATATTTATATCTCTTGTTTCAATTTTTAAAATCTTACTTGGGAAAAAGCATATTTTTTCTTTCAAATGTTACCTTTTATTAGTTTACATATAATTTTTAAGAATTTTTTTTTTGTTACAGCAGTCAGAACAAATCCTTTTTACAAAACAAGAAATTCAAAAAAAAAAAAAAAAAAAAATATATATAAAAAATATACCACCATTTTCAATAGAATGTTTTCACTCTTGAGAAGAAAAGCTATTCACAAAAAATAACAGAGAGAAGCAAAAATAACAATAGTTTTTATAAAATGCTGATCCTGTATCCATAGCTAAAAAAGATAGTAATAAATTTTAATTTAATGATGTTTCCAGTTGATATATATACAAATCTATAATAAAAAAATTAATTTTCTACATAAATATTTAATATCCTAATCAAAACATGCATTATAAAGTTTAATTAACCCAGTTTGTGATCTTAGATTAATGGTAATACTTATTTCTAATACATACACCAATGGCAATTGCATTCTGAATATCTGACACAACCAGTTCTATGAATTTCAGTGTTATCTACAAATCCCTGTCAAAAGAAGAACTGCATTTTCATTGAATTGTTGAGAGTTTTAAGCGATAAGTGTGCAAAACCTGTAACATGTTTTGAAATAATATATATGGCACAGAAATTTCATCTTGGCAAATCATAGCACCAGATTTTAACTTGTGAAACATTTTAATCATCTGTAACACATTGTACATATTTCATTTAGATCATCTCCTTGTACAGCATACTAAATTTGACTCTTGCATGATTTTTTTGACATCAACCATTTAAGAAGACAATACTATTGTAAAACTATATGCTCAACATTTAACAACCTATATATTTTAATGCATTTTTATGAGTAATTTAGATTGTCACAAAAATGATGTTCAAATTTTGAATATAGGTATGGTTGAAATAAGAAAAAAATTATTAATATTTTGAAAAAGTTGTATTGTTTAATATTTAAGATTCAAAATGCAGTTTTGTAATTAATTTGGTACCGGTACAAGGAAAAATATTGCAAAATATGTCTTTTACAGGTAAAATCAATTAAGTATATGCATATAAGTTTACATACATACATATATATTATTTATGAGCACAATACATAAAATAAAAAAACACACTTGTAGAGTTAATCAAATTAAAAAATAATTGTTAACATAAAATGACTGACGAGAAAATGAATGTCACTGTTCTAAAAGCGTGAGGTGCTCGTTATCAATCGTTATAATTTTTCACTCGTTTCATTCCGAAATGCAGAGTCAGTTTTAAAATGTCATATGAAGCACCCCACGCTTTTAGAACAGTGACATTCATTTTCTCGTAAGTCACTTTATTCTTATGTTAACAATTATTTTTTACTTTTTAGTTTGATTCACTCTACAAGCGTGTTTTTAGTTTTTTAAATTATTAATTAATTTTTTACTTTTTAGTTTGATTAACTAAAAGCGTGTTTTTAGTTTTTTTAAACTATTAATTTATTTTTACTTTGATTAACTCTAAAGGCGTGATTTTTATTTTTTTTTTAAACTATTAATTAATTTTTTACTTTGATTAACTCTAAAAGTATGTTTTTAGTGTTTTTAAACAATAATATTTAAATGAGGTGTAATAGTGAGTAAAACAAAGGTTAAATGCGAATATGTCGAGCCAGCCAGGATTAGAACAGGGAATCTCCTGATCCGTAGTCAGGCGCGTCATCCATTGTCCCACGTAGGTTTGAATGTCTTTACTGAATACTTTCATTCTGAAAATCATTATGAAATCTCTAATCCTGGAGATCTTAATCATGATGAGATAATAAACTTATCAAACTATTTTAGTGTTGTTGGTCTTCATAAGTCTACAACGTTTAAATTAAATCTGATCGTTTAAAGTAGGGCAAAAATCGAGCCCAAAGAGTCAGTTACAAACAAACAAACATTCAGGTGAAACTAATATAATAGCGTATTAAAAAGAATCAACTGTTTTCTTTCTGAAAGATGCCTGTAAAATGTTTCTTTGCAGCTAAAAAGAGTGTATATGAGGAGAAACAGGGGGAAAAAGTCAGTTATATATATACATAACATACACGTGAAGCTAAAAAAGCATATTAATAAACAATCACTGCAAATGAAATAAAACAAACAAATAATAAAAGTTTTTAGAAAGTTTCTTTGCAGCTAAAAAGAGTGTATAGAAACAGATCTCAGGGAAAAAGTCAGTTATATATATACATAACATACACGTGAAGCTAATAAAAGCATATTAATAAACAATCACTGCAAATGAAATAAAACAAACAAATAATAAAAGTTTTAGGAAGAAATTTTTTACCAGAAAAAAAAATCTATAGCATATCACTCTACAGTCAATTTTGTATTTTCTGTTTTTATTGGAGCTGTGTATATTATAGAGATACAAATGCATCCATAATTCTGGTGGGAAATTTTCAAAAGCAACTTCACAATCGTCTTTGGCAGTCATTCAAATTCAGCAGTGATCAAGTTCATCTTGATGTTTCAGATGATTCTAAAAATATTTCAACAACACATTTTTGTTCTTGACATTCGATAAAGCAAATCAGTGTTTTACGTTAAAGTCATTTTATTTAATAAATACCTTAGAAATCATTGTAATCCCATTTCTGAACTATCAATAAACAAAAAGGTTGCCATTCGAAAAACTCAAAGTTCATGACGCCGACGAATCGTAGAGTTGACGGAGCATATAGGTTGCTAAGCAACCTCTAACTCCGTCTTTGCAAATGAAAGGGAAGTACTTTAACTTTAAGATCATTGCATTTAATTAAAACAATTAAAGAAGAAAAGAAAGTACTTTTTAAAAATAATTATATGTTTTTTTACATCTAAAATTAAATTGTAAAAAGAAAAAGAAATAAATAAAAAATAAAAAAATACGAGGAAAAAGTTAAAAAATAAAAAACGTCGATAAAAAGATGACATAGTAGCATAATTAAAAAGAATATTAAGTTAAATAAGAATACGTAAAGACTTATCCAAAAGGGAATTAAATTAAAAAAGAAAATAAACAATTCAAATTAGTTTGCTGCATTAGAATGAAATGATAAGCCTCAAACCACCATAATTTCCTGCACTTAACGCTTTTTAGATATTTTACTTCAACGCATATTCTTTCCTGCTCTGCAAGTTTTATTACCTAAACAAACTGACAGTAACAATTCGTTCTTTTCCAACGTACTTTCTCCCCTTTGACCTTGGTTTCTTAATGAGCCTTTTTGATCGTTATAATTTATTTCACTCTAATCCAATTTGTTTTTTTTTTTTTTTCTCCTTATGTCTTTTTGAGTTCCTCATTCATTGCAGATGATTTTTTTTTAATGTAGACTCCTTGCTGTTTGATTTATATATTTTTCTGCTTTTGCTCCATTGATCTGTGCTTTTTTACTGAACATAAATTTGTTACGTTTTCATCACCGATGATTTACATTTTTCTTACTTTCTTCTTTTTTTCTCTCAAATCATATGATTACTATTATCTATTCATCATGACTTCTTTCTTACTTCCTTCACATACCATTGAGTAGATGAAAGCTTCGTGTTCAGGCACTCGAATCTTTATTCAACTTAGTAGAATGAAATGATAATGGCAAAGAGCGGAGGAAAGCTCAGTAAACGATATTCGTTTTTATCTAAAAAAAAAAAAATAGAAAAAGAAATAAAACAAAAAATAAAGAAATATAATAAAATAACGTCTGACGTAAACTAGATAATTGATGCCAATGATTTTCCGAAATGTTTGAAATCGGACTAATCAAAGAACCATGTCCAACCCTACATGCGAATTATTGTTCTTCAGAATGATGGCATATACCAGCAGAACAATGCGAGGTGTCATACAGCTCGCATTGTATATATCATGCGTGGTTTGAAGAGCACCAGGATGAGTTTACCGTACTAACCTGGCCAGCAAACTCACCGGATTTAAACCCATTCGAGAATCTGTGGGACCACCTCGATCGGGTTGTTCGCGCCATGGATCCTCAACCGCGCAATCTAGCGCAGCTGGTCACGGCACTGGAGTCGGCATGGCTCAACATCCCAGTGAACACCTTCAGAAACCTAATTGACTCTGTTCCTGCACGTCTCGCAGCGGTCCGCTCTGCCAAATGTGGTTACTTCGGCTTTTGACAGGTGGTCACGTTAATGTGACTGGACTGTATATATTATATATATATATAGGTTTACGCGTTTGCAATGGGCGGATCCCGGGCGAGCCCCAATTTACGTAGAGTAGGTCGCTTGTGAAAAGACGCATCCCAGCTGAAACCCCAATTTATGTAGGGTTACATCGGTTTCAACAGATGCATTCCAGCCGAACCTACAGTTTTGTTAGACTTATCTACCAGTCTAACAAAACTTTGAAGTGAGTGTCTAGGGGATTTGACAGACACAATAAAAAGTCCTGCGTTTCTTTAAATAAAACCATTTATTTGGTTCTATAATTTACAATAATATTTACATTGATTATTAATCAAGCGCTAAACTTGTGCATCTCGGTCCTCTCTCGTTGTTCGTCCGCATCATGCCAGCGTTCTCTTCCGCGCCCATCTGCGGGGTGTTTCTTCTCTCATCCACGGGGATCTTGCCCTTCTCGTGGGGTCAGAGTTCAAAGTTCAATACACCCCCACGTTGTAAACAGCTCTATCAAAGACAAGCAAGTGTCGCTATCTGGTGATCACGACACCAACAAATCCCACAGAATCGGCCATCCTGCAGGTCACTGGCCTCAGTGACTTAACACACACAAAAATCAAAATAATTGTAGAATATGACAAATAATAAAATATCATGACAAATAATAAAATAGAAAGATGTTCAAAAAATACTACGACATAACAATAAATTCCAATAATATCATATTCTGAAATATATGCGATTAATACTGATAACATATTTTCAAATACAATCAAATTATACCAATATCATATTAATAAAATATAATGATAAATAATAAAAAATAGGAAATAATGTTCGAAAATACTATAAAATGACAATAAGTTCAATAATATCATATTTTTAAAATACATGCGATTAATCCTGATATCAAATTCTGAAATACATCAAATTATATCAATATCAAATTCTAAAAAAAGCTTATACCACATATAAGAAATAATAGTAAGACACAAAAACATATATTAATAGAAATAGTATTTAACATTAGGTATAATATAGTCCTTAATCAAATTTTTGCATAAAAGGATCAGGGGATCCTCTCCTTCCTTAAAACGTCTTCGAATGCCTCTAATACGCTTTCTTTTCTCATCCACGGGGATCTTGCCCCTTCTCGTGGGGTCAGAGTTCAAAGTTGAATACACCCCCACGTTGTAAACAGCTCTGTCAAAGACAAGCAAGTGTCACTATCTGGTGATCACGACACCAACAAATCCACACACACACACATATATATATATATATATATATATTAATTTTTGAAAAAATAACAAATGTTTGAATTTTGAATATTATAACAATTTAGTTGTATTCAATTTTAGAGCTATTGAATTCAAGACAATTATGATTGAACTGTCCCTGTGTTGCTGGGGTATTTATTTTCTTTATATTTTGTCACACATGAGAATGAATGTAGTGCAAAACAGACCGAATCTCTCGAATTGCGCTTTCCTGACAGGTATTGTTGAAGCAGTACAATTGGAGACATTTATACAACTGTGCCCAAAAAGTAAGACCACTTTTTTTTTTTCAAAAACTCTTTATTCATTCTTCCAAATTTATTTCATCGCCTTCAAAGGAATCCCCTCCGGACACAATGCACTTATGCTAACTTTTTTCCGATCCTCAATGCATGCTAAAAAGTCATCGGCAGAGATGGACTTCAAAGCGCGCGCTGATTCACGTTGAATCTCTTCAATCGACTGAAAACGGTGTCCCCGGAGTGGCCTTTTGAGTCTAGGGAATAGCTAGAAGTTGCACGGCGCGAATACGGTGGTTGTGGAACGATATGTGTTTCATGACTTGTTGAATTGCTTGGAAGTCATTTTTTCCGTCAAAAACCGAAACAATCCAGCACATTGAACACTACAGTTGCTTGAATGGGGAACTTATGCGAAATACGTTGTCATTTCGATTCAAAATATCACTGGCAATCGAATTTCCTTTCTTTATGCCGCTTACAGGACCATCTATTAATACACTTTGGAACTATTTTTGATGCCTTACCGTTCCCCCTGTGGTACCGAGCGCCAGAGCGTTAGCCACTAGGCCATTCAGGCCCGCAGCTTAGACATAATAGAAAATTTTGATTGATTCAACTTCTATTGGATTAGGAGTTGGATTATTAATTAGAAGTTTGATTGATTGATACTAATTACTGCATGTGTAAATGTAATTCGAAGATGTCTAAAGATTTCATCTGGTATAAACACATAATCCTTTACATCAGGGATGGGCAAACTTTTTTCGGTCGCGGGCCGAAAATCGAAGAAAAAAAGTTTGGTGGGCCAAGATAAATATTTCTAAAATTTTAAACATATTTATAATATTAATAACCATTTATTATTATCATAATATTTATAATATTAATAACCATTTATTATTATCATAATATTTATAATATTATTAGCCATTTATTATTATCATAATATTTATAATATTATTAACCAATAATATATACACTTTATTTTGGAAATATTTTACGATTAACCCAAACAAGCACTAGCTACGCTATACTTTTAATAATTTCACCACTATTCACAATGATGCTATATGTTCGCAATCTTTCCATACAAAATCAATAATATTAGAACTCGCGCCAAAAGAAAAAGCCACCGGATGGAGTTTAAAATGCGCAGTGTGCCACATGTGAGGTCTAATTCACCTATATTGGATTCCCATATGTCTGCTCCCGCCAAAGAGATAACGCTTGTTGACGCCTATCTACAGCTATAACTAAAGAACTTCCGCTTTTAACATTTTACCGATTGAAAGCTGTCTGTACTTGCTATTTCCGTCGATTTATGTCTTGTAGAACAAAAAAAGAAAGTAAAAAGATCATCAGTCCTTTGAAAAAAAGGAAGAAAAAAATAATATTTAATCAAAGTAGAAAAGGAGATGGATATATAATACATAAATATATATTTCTTTTAATTTGCCTCTCACCGGCAAATTAAAATTCTATCCGCGGGCCGGATAGAACCTTCCGGAGAGCCGGAGTTGGCCCGCGGGCCGTAGTTTGTCTATCCCTGCTTTACATGGACGAAGAAAATTCTTCAGCTATGGTAGATGGACATAGACATCTCTGGCATGAAGTCGGGAAGCTTCAATTCTGGATGCTTGGTTTACGGATTATCTCTCATGTATACTTATGTACTTTTATGTATACTTATACTACTTATTTAAATGTATTTTTATGAATACTCATGCATGTTTATGTATTATTATCTTTCATGTATTTTTTTTCATGTATACGGGAATATGAAACATACGTAGCATTAATGGAAGTTTCCTATTTCCGTACACTATATGTTACTTCGATCTGTCAGTAGCGGCCTGATGGCGCTCTGACCTTTGTTACCACAGGCTTCAGGTTCGAATCCTGGCGGGGACATGGATGTTTGTGAGCGGTTCGAGATCCACGTTTAACTGTAGATCCCGGTCTAACTAGCCTAAAGTGTGCAAAAAAAAAAAAAAAAAAATGGACTGGCAACCCAAACCAAATTGGTCCATCTATCAGTAAACGTGGCATTTCACAGAACAACAGAACGAAGAATTAATACAGCGTGATCTGGCGCATTTAGTGTTTTCGGTACCAATCGAGATTTGACGCGTTTGAGGCCCAAAACATCTTTTAGAAAGGAATTTTGAAATTACAACATCATCAGCTAGGTCTCTAATTCTAAATCGAGGGTTTTCAAGCACCAAAACTTTAATTGTTTGGACGTGAGTTTCGTCGGTTGAGGTTGGTGGTCGACCAGAGGGCTCTTCGTCTTCAACGCGTTCTCTGCCTTCTTTGAACTGTTTATACCACTTCTAAACATTTCTTTCCGATATAGGAATGCTCACGGAATGGCTTCTACAACATTCTATACATTTCCGCAAACAAAATTTAATGCAAGTTCTTTGCTCAATGAATTCAGACATTTCAAAAATCGTTGGAATCAGTTTTAGCGTCTGACAAAGCCAAGCGTAACTCAAACACTCATGAATATTTTGACATCAAATTTCCCACAGATGTCAAGGATAGTGCCAGCAACCTAAAAAAAATAATTGAAATACCATATGCCCAAAAAATTTAAATTGAGAATTGATCTTACTTTTTGGACACAGTAGTACACGATGGCAAATGTGACAGCATATCCTGGAAAGTAGGACTGAATGGGGGGGGAGTGGTTACAAGTTTTCTTTTTACGTATGTGGGACACTTGTACTTAAATTGCTAATAGAAGGTAATGCCCACCTATCACAGTTAGTCGGTGGGCAGTTCATGACATGCATAAGTGAGGTACACAGAACTAAAAAAAAAAAAAAAACTACACCGCCAATCACTCGTCCCCACATTCAGTTCATTCCCATAATAAATATTGCCGTTAATCTCACGCTTCTTTCCAGAAATATCACGAGCGTAATAAGCGTGGATAAGTTTGTAGAAACTTGGTTCATAGTGAACACAATGGCTTTGCGATTTTTTTTTTAAAAACATCTCATTCTCCTAATGAAATGGACATAAATAACATATAACATACACGGACTCATATACATCTGAATGCGCATAATTCAAACGCATATAAGCACCTGCATGCTCAAGGGCATACATATACGAGTAGGAATATACACGTGCATAAACACACATGTCCACAAATTTACGCACATATATAAACACGCAGAACCATCTACACACATGCATAAATACACACCTGAACAAACACAAATCTCCATACATGCACACTGACAAATAATAATACATAGTATACACATATATGCATAGTATACACATATATACACATATATCGGCCGGAATGGCCGAGTGGCTAGCGCTCTGGCGCTCGGTAATACTGGTTTCGGGTTCAAGTCCCGGCTGTGCCATGGATGTTCGTAGCGGTTCGGAATTCACTTTAAGCCGTAGATCCCGGTCTCATATGACTGTTGTGAGTAGAGCTGATAACCCTACTCCGGAAAAATGAAAAACATCTCTCGTCTCGAAATCTACCAGTAAATAGATGACCTTGGCCCACACTGGGCTATTGCGCCAATGATGACGATGATACACATATATGCCAGCATTCACACATAGAAACTTATATATTTACAATCTTAAATGTGTATACATATATAAACACGCGTAAACGCTTGCATGCTTACACATTGGTATATGTACATATACAAGTGCAAATACACACGCATACGATAGCAATAAAAAGAGGGGCGTATTAAAATTCTCACCCTCATTGACTATAGGAACTTCCCATCTTTGGGGAATTTCCAACTTAACCTGCCCATCATGTCAGTAGCCAAATAAATAATCTACTTTGTTTGGAGGATTTTAAATAGAACTTTTTCTGTTTCAAAACTCCTTAATTTTTCCCTAATTTTACGGCGCATAAATTAATAAATAACATTTATATATGAAATAAAAAAAAAATTTCATAAAACATTAAAGCAGGGTGGTCAGCCCAATTGATCTTGCGGGCCACTTTGGAAATGCGTCCCTAACTCCGTGGGCCGCATGTAAAATTATATATCTCCCTATTAGATTGAGACCCACTGCAGACATTTTTTTGGAGGGAAAATTGAAATATAACAAGTTATTGTTTTTGTGTTTATTATTATTCTTACATGTAAGCATAGATAATATAATCATAATGATACTAAACGCACATTGTGAAGAAATATATAACACTTAAAAGGAAATAAAAAAAAAAAATCATCACAAGTTCGCAGAATATAATTTAATTATTTTTCAAACTCATAACTGCAAACTCACAAATAAAACAGGCCATATCTGTCCTCTATTCGCAAGAATATTATTTTAAAATCAAAGTTAATTTTTCTCATCATTTCGACAGTTAATTTATGAATATAGGGATGCACACATAATCTTTTTTGAACACATTGGTTTTCACTACTTTGGCCATTATAAAATAAATATATTTTGTAAAAGTGTGACACATCTCACGGGCCGGAAAATGTTCAAGGCGGGTCACGGGTTGGCCACCCCTGGTCTAGATATAGGTCAGGAAATATTTTGAAATAAATATTCACTGGTTTTGATTACGATAATTGAAATTCATTTAGATTACAAATTAAGATTGATTTAATATTTATTATTTGATTATGAATTGATGAAATTAAGTTCTATGCAGATCTCAAGAAAATCTGTAGCATTTTCAATCTCTTGATCCAGGTGAAACCAGATGGCCAATTGGCTAGATGCGGCACCGATGTTTGTTAGCTTGGCGGTGGCATGGATGTTTGTTAGTGGTTCGGAATCTACGTTAAAACTGTAGGTCCCGGTCTCATAGGACCCTATATCGTCACAGAGCCCAATCAAACTTCTTCTCATACACATCATTCCCAAACTGTAAAGGGCCAGTTCAGCTCAAGACACAATGATGTGGTGTGGTGCAGTAGTTGTAGCAGAAATACGTAATCAAGACAAATATTTAAAGAGAAACAATTTTTTAAAAATGAACTCACAATCAGATAAAAAAGTGAAAGAGTAAAATTGATGATTAATATGCGTTAAAAGTAGGAAATCCCATAATTTACTTAACGAGTCATTTGGAACCTACAAAAGCAAGATTTTTTGCATCTCGGAATTACGGATCAGCACGATACATCACTTATCAGCAATTCCTATGTTATTGTTGCGCAATTTTAAATCAGTATCCTGATTCTTCGTGTCAAATGGCTGTTCTTTATCGTTTGAAACTGAATCATTAAAGAAGGATAAGTTAACCGTTTTTAACGATCGTTGTGCAATTCATTCATAGCTCGTTACGTGTGTACTGGAATGACCGGTTTTTATCGCAGGAAAATCTCCGTTTAATAGAGAATCGGGAGGAATCAGAGAAGCAACTCAAGGTTTCGTTTTGTAAAAGCGAAACTGTTTTTAGTCCTGTTAAGTTTAGTAACTAATGCAATACGCAGCGGAACATTATTGTCTTGAAGCTTTTTGAAACAGCAGTTTCAGGTTCGTAAAACGTAGTTTCTTTTTCTTTTTACATTTTGAATTTCTTTCTTCAAACTTTTTCTAATGCAGCTGGCAAACACGTAGACAGTTGTCTTGATGCCTTAAGGCAAGCACTGCATAGACGTTGCTCACTTTGCATTGGACACATTACCCAGGAGGCGCGTGCAACTTGAATATAAGCCACGGAGGCCGAGTAACAATGCCCCCCGCAATGCTCTACGATCCTATTAGACCGGGACCTAAGGTTTAAAGTGGACCACTACAAACATCCATGGCTCCGCCGGGACTTGAAACCGAAGCCTGTGATACCGAGCTCAAACCACTCGGCCATTCAGGCCCTCTTTCATCAAAATTTAAATATCATTAGAAATTATTATTATCGTAAATAATATTAGTCCACAAACGTGTACTGAAACCTTGTGGAACGAGACGAATGGATTGAAGCACACGAAAATAGTATTAGTGTATGATTTTCAAAAAAGGGTCTCAATGGCCGAGTGGTGCTTTAGTGTTCGGTAACACAGGTTTCACTCGGTAACACGAGACTCGGCGGTGGCAGGGATGTTTGTAGTGGTTCGGAATCCACTTTAAACTGCCGATCCCGGTCTAATAGGACCCTATATCGCCACAGTGCCCAGTCAAACTTCTCACTCGAATCATTTCCAAAGTGTAAAGGGCCAGTTCAGCTCTAGGCACAATGAATGCGGTGTGGTGTAGTAGTAGTAGTAGTAGTAGTAGTAGTAGTAGTAGTAGTAGTAGTAGTAGTAGAAACATATCGTTGTCTTGAAACTTTTCGAAACAGCAGTCTCAGGTTTATAAAACGTTTTTTTTTTTTTTTGCCCTTAGAGAACAAGGGCTTCTTGCATTTTTAATTTCTTTCTTCAAACTTGAAATATTATTAGAAATTATTGCTGGTAAAAATAATAAGCGCGTATTCGAAACCTCGGGGAACAAGACAAATTGATTCGAAGCAAACGAAAATAGCATTAGTGTATGATTTTCAAAAAACAAGTAATATATAAAAAAAATTTTAAAGTCAATTCCTACTTTTTTTTCACTCTATTGCAGAAAGTTCTTTACAAATAATTTTCATTCATTTTTTTAAAGTTTATCTGGCGCCCTTTATTGGTTGATATATGCGACTTACAACTAAAAAAAAAAAAAACTAAAATTAATTCATTAAATTCAATTACTGAATTAATATTTGAAAAACTGTATTAACATCACTTGTCATCCACTAAAAGTTCAAAAAAAAATGTATTCTAACTTGAGTGGATGCATAAAAAGTATTTTATGAACGATTAAAAATTTGTACAAGATATATAGAGGGAGAGTGCGAGCTAATAGAAGGAATTGAAAAAAGGCCTGAATGGCTAGCGCTCTTGGGCTCAATAACACAGGGTTTGAGTTCTGGCGGTACCATGGATGTTTGTAGTGGTTCGAATCCATTTTTAACCGTAGGTGCCGATCTAATATTATCGTAGAGCGTTGCGGGGGCATTGTTACTCCGCGTCCGTGGCTTATCTTCAAGTGACACGCGCCTTATGGGTAATGCGAAGTGAGTAACGTCTGTGCAGCGCTTGCCTTAAGGCATTCAAGACAGCTGTCTAAGTGTTTGCCAGCTGCATTAGGAAAAAACTAAGGCAATTCATACGAATAAATCTAAAATATTTCCCGTACCAAGGAATAAATTTTTTAAAGATATGTAAATTTTTATTAACATTTATAATAATAATAATACATTATTATTATTGCTATATTACTGATAGTAATAACATTTTATCGGGATTTTATCTAGAGCAGCAGTCTCAGGTTCGTAAAACGTTTTTTTTTTTTTTTTTTTTTTCCTTCTTCTATTTTGAATTTCTTTCTTCAAACTCGAAATATTATTAGAAATTATTATTCGCGAAAATAATATTAGTCCACAAACGCGTACTGAAACCTCGGGGAACGAGACGAATGGATTAGAAGCACACGAAAATAGTATTAGTGTATGTTTAAAAAAAAAAAAAAAAAAAGCCTAAGACTGTTAATACGAATAACATAATACGTTATGGCAATTCACGCTGGTAAATTAATAAAACAAACTTGTAATTCTAATAATAATCAATAGTATAAAAATCAAACTGATAATTCACATTGGTAAACTAATAATCAAACCTGGTAAATCTAATAATAATCAATAGTATAAAATCGAATTGGTAATTCACACTGGTAAACTATCATCATCATCATTTAAGTTCACGGAGTGTCTTGGTCATTTTTCGACCTTTACTCCAGAGTGGCACACAGTAAAGTCCATTGGAGAGAGAAACACATTAATAACAGAGAATAAAAGGAATAAGTGATAATGGTCTGCCCAGATTACATAAAAATTTACAAGTGCAAAGTTAAAAGAGAAAATAAGAAATGCAAAATTAAAAATTTAGACGAAAAAAGAGATTGAAAAATTACTAAAAATACTACGAAAACTACTTAGTATAATAATATATACAAACAACAATTAATACTACGAAAACTACTAAGTATAATATATACAAACAATTAATATACAATGCATGACACAAAAATATACAAAAAGAATAGAACAGATGAAAACTACTACAAAGTAGAGTAATTGCTGCTAGAAATGATGACAAGGATCTAGGTCTGGTGCAAATTATGCAGAGTCGCCCGTGGGCGCTTAGCGTTTTTCCGGTAATGTGAAATCGTATCTTGGAAGATTACGAATTTCATCATTCGGAATAGAGTTCATATTTGCGTAAAAATTAGTCGCAAGCTTCAGCATAAAATTTTGAATAGTAGGGAGGGCTAAACAACGACGGATGTCATCATTTCTAAAGTACCATGGAGAATTAGTGATCATTCTAAGGATCCTATTTTCAAAACGTTTAATGAAATTAATCTGGTACCTTGCAGCAGTACCCCAAACCGGGCAAGCATAAGTTAATCGCAAATAGTACATATAAATAATAGTTTATTTTCTAAGGAAAGAGGTGAGTTTTATTAATATATGGATACAGCATGCGGAACTGGTAAACTAATAATCAAACTGGTAATTAAATAATAATCTATAGTATAAAATCAAATTGGTAAGTCACACTGGTAAACTAATAATCAAACTGGTAATTCTAATAATAATCAATAGTATAAAATCAAATTGGTAATTCACACTGGTAAACTAATAATCAAACTGGTAATTCCTTTCAGTGAACTGGTCATACCCCAAGCATAATCGAACAGGCGATTCCCAATATGGGGTATGTGGCTAACTGGTTAGGAGAACACGAAAAATATTAATGTACAAAAAATGATTCTCTATGTATCTGTACGTGAAATTATTGTTAGTCCACAAACGCGTGCTCGAAACCTCGGGGAACACGACGAAATGATTGGAAGCACTTAAAAATACTCTTACAACAGCGATATTGAGTAAGTGTGCAAACTGGTTGGCGATACGTGAAAATAATATTAGTCCACGAAAAGTTTACCAGCTTTTATTTTTAAAGGTTTACTTTCAACAGACATACATCTGTTGTTGTTTTAATGCAGCTGGCAATACAGACGGTTAATCCTTACGCCATAAGCAAGGGCTGCACTGGTAAACTGTTACTCATTTAACACTACCCAGGGGGCTCGTGTAGCATGAAGATAGACTACGGACGCAAGTAACATTACCCCCACAACGCTCTACGATACTATTAGGACCGGTACCTACGGTTTAAAGTGGATTTAGAACCACTACAAACATCCATGTCACAGTCGCGATTCGAACCTCGATACCACGTGCAGAGTGCCAGAGAGCTAGCCACTTGGCCATCTGGGCCCTCAGACATGTATCTAATTCGTTCCATTTGATGTTTAACAACTTGTCATTTAAGGATCGCTAAAATTTTGGTAGAAGTTTCTTTGAATAAATTATTACATATTTTTTTTACCAGTTCTAACACTTAAGCATAAATTCTAGAGTGCCCAGCACTCACTCCCCATGTTTTCCAATTGAGTATGGTGCCAATCGAGGCCAACTTAAGAGAAGTCCTGCATAGTGAAGCGGCGCCAGTAGTAGGTGCGGGCTTCCAATGGGCGGAAGTACGTCATCAGTGACATCATCAGAGAAACGCGTTCAACCGGAAGTGACGAGAAGTCAACATGTTAGAGGTGGGTATTTTTATAGATAAGCCTAGAAACTTTTTCCCCGGTGGCAACTAATATCGGAATGTTGTACGATAAGAGAGGGGTTTTGGGAGATAGGAATTTACGTGATGACTGTACTGATAAGATAAGCGGAATATGAAACTATTTTAATTGATTTTTCTTAATTTTTTAATTTGATTATTTTATAAAAATGTGTTAATAAAGGAATTTATTTGTATTAAATTGGATTATTTTTGCTTTTTGTATTGAATATTTTACAAATTTATATTATTATACAGAAAAATTATTTACTATTTACAAAAAATTTTTTTAATTTTTATTATTTTATGTATTCATTCTGCAAAATATTTTGTTTAAAAATTGTTTATATTTATTTAAATTTGACTTAATTTTTTTTTTTTTATTTTACAAAACTCTTTTTCATAAAGGATTTTATCATTATTGCTTCTTTCAAATTTATTTTAATTTACAAAACTTATTTTACTAAAAGAATTTATTTTTATTTTTCGCAAAATTAATTTTCCTTTTTTGTAAATTTTTAATTCAAATTTTTTTTTATTTCGATTGCATTTGTTATATTTTACAAAATTTATTTTTGTAAAGGAATTTATTTATTTTTTAATTTATAATTTTTCCCTAGTGTTTAACTACTTTTTTTTTTATCACTTCATTAGAAATTTAATTATCTGAAACTTTGTTTGGCATTTAAAGTTTTCCTTAAAAATCTCTCACACTTCTTTTTAAATACGATATTAATTTCAAATTTTCTACCTAATATTAAATACTACACAGCATTCGTATTGAAAGATTTAATATGTTAACTTTTGAAGATCGTATACCAAAATAGTTTAAACTCCGAGGAAAATGTTACGAATTTATATATTTAACTAATTAGTGAAATGCAGAATTTTTTAACATAAATGTACTTTAATTAAAATAGGCATGAAATTTTCTTTCAACTCACTTATTTTCTAATATTTTTCTCTTTCATACTCGATTCTATTTTGATAAACCCTATAACTTCTTGCTGATATAAAAATAAATAAATGTCTTAACATGTTTTTTTTTTTTCAAACATTTAGAAATACACACAGACTATGATTTTGTAAGATAAAATAATTAAAATATTATATTTATAAGGAACTTATATTAATTTACTTCTTAACCTATTTTATTTCGAAAATATTGCATACTTCTAATTATCTCACCAATAATTTTCACCTACGTTATTATTTTCTTTACTGTAATACACCAAATCTTGTACTTACTCGGAGATACATTTGTTAAATTTTCCCACAAATAAATGTTCAATACTAATAAATATTACTATACTAAACTAAAGAATTTGTATAACATGAAAAGCATAAAATACACACACACAAATTTCAACAGAAAACTTTCTGGCTTTCTTCTCGTCACTTCCGGTTGTGCGCGCTTCTCTGATGATGTCACTGATGACGTACTTCCGTCGTGTGGAAAGCCGCACCTACTACTGGCGCCGTTGCTAGCGGCCGCTATCGTGAAGACTTTTGACTTGATCTAACTTTATTAATGGGTATATTTTAAATCCATGAACATGATAACAACAAGGGTTTCTATAAAGAGAAGTTTTATAAATTCTGGCATGGTCTTTATTAAGAAATAATCCATTCTTCTTAAGAAATTAAGCAAGAACATCATATGTTTTAGTTCTTCATAAACTCCTATTGATTATTTCATCATACAATTGTAAATAATATGTTGATTAACAAACAAATTGGCTTCGTTATTACGTTCATAGAAATCTCAGAAATATGTAAAGAGCTTGGAAAAAAGAAGGACTTCACGTGCTCAACTGATTTTCTGTCAATAACAAATAAAATATTATCTTTCATTTATGCACGATAAGATATTATCTATACTACAAACATAACTTGAAATATAACAAAACATAAAAATTAATTTAATATTTTCTGAAGTGATATCAATTACTGTGGAAAATTGTATCATAATTTCCATCGCATTATTCTAGAATAAATTAAATTTAGAGATGTAGTTTAAAATTGTAAGATTTATTTTTTTTCCTTGAAATTTTGTCCATCGCCACTAGTTTTGGAGGTTTGGTTTGACTCTCTACTTTCATCTTTTGCGCACGTTACTAATTCAAACATCCATGCCACTACCAGGATTCGAACCTGAAGCCCAAGTTTCGGAAGAGATTCATTTTTTATAGGGTACGCATCACCGAATTTAATTATCTGAAATTACAACCACAATGCATATCTCGAAATTTTAACAACCATTAAATATCTCAACAACTTTTTACAATGCATATCTGAATGGCCCAATTTCTGGCGCTCTACCAGGTTTCAGGTACTCCGGCGGTGCCATGGTTGTTTGAATGATTCGGAATCCATTTAAAAAGTCGGGTCCCGGTCTAACCAAGATAGTTTAGAGCGTTGCGGGAAAATGTGACTCCGCGTCCGTGATATTTATCTTCAAGTTGCACGCGCCCCTGGGTAACAAAGTGAGTTAATTCTGTGCAGAAATTTTGCCTTAAGGCATATTTTTCTGTTTGCCAGCTTCATTAGAAAGAAAATGAATCCATTTAGACTTATTTGTCTAAACCAATAATAATCATTTTTGAATTGGACTTTTCTTGATGAGCTTTAAAACTCTTTTTTCCCCCATAAATTTAATAGTCTTCCTTTTGAGTTTTTGCCATTGATGTAATGATATCTTAAATTTGAGTCTTATATATGTCTCTTATCTTATATAGTAAGTCTCTTATCTAGTTTTCTTATATGATGTCTTTAATTTGAGTAAAAGATTTATTCAATTTTTTCTTCATCTTTCAATTCCTTCTATTAGCTCACACTTTCCCTATATATATCTTGTTAAATTTTCAATCGTTCATAAAATACTTTTTATTCATCCACTCGAGTTCAAATACATTTTTTTTGAACTTGTAGTGGATGACGCTGGATGTTAATGCAGTTTTTTCAAATATTAATTCAGTCATTTAATTTAATTAATTAATTTTTAGTTTCTTTTAGACTTAAATTGCATATATCTACCAATAGATGGTGCCAGATAAACTTAAAAAAATGAATGCAAATTATTTATAAAGGACTTTCTGCAATAGAATGAAAAAAAAAAGGAATTGACTTTAAAATTTTTTTTTTTTTTATATTACTTGTTACTAATTAACTAATTTTTTTCTTATCAGATGACTTTCTTTGCTGTTACTGTGGAATGCTATGATCTTGGCAACACTTGGCAATCCCTCTGGTACAGGTTTTCCCCTATAAGAGTCTTACGGCGATTTCCTTCCTTGACATTGTGTCTTTCGCCACTAGTTTTGGAGGAGATTCAATTTTTACCAAGTATGCATCACCGGATCCAGCTACACTTCAAATGTAATGCATATTCCGAAAATGAAATGTCCGAATTCCCTTGTCGGAGCATCTGGAAGGGGCCTTCATGATTTCTAGAATCCAATAGAAGGACATTCCAACCTATAGGTTTATCATATCCGTAACAATAATAGACATTGAATTTTTCAATAGGACTTCGCTTGTTGAGTTTTAAAATATTTTAAGACACGTCTTAAAAACATTTTAAAACTTCATAAAGTCTAAGTAAAGTTTTAAAACTTCATAAAGTCTAAGTAAAGTTTTTCATAAAGTCTAAGTAAAGTTTTTTCATAAAGTCTTTCATAAAGTCTACGCACCATCCTTTGGAGTTCTTGCTATTCATATAATAATTATATGCTGTTTTAAAATTTGAGTAAAATATTTATTCAACATTTTCTTCATTTTTACTAACGAATGCCTCTTAATTTTTTTCTTATCAGATGAATGCAATAATGGACTTCCCACTGAGTTCTTTGCTGTTACTGTGGAGTGGCGTGATCCTGGCAACACTCGGCAATGCTCGGGGCGATGGTTATCCCCTCAAAGTGTCTGACGGCGAACGGGGAGCCAACTGTGATCCTGTGGACAGTTGCGAAAAGGTGCCCGACCCACAGTTCCGCCCACGCTCTTACCGACTCTCTGGCCTAAGCAAAGGCCGAAACTGCAGATGCGATGACGCCTGTGCCCTGGAAGTGCTGCTTTGATGCTGAGTTCAAGTCCAGTACGAGCCGTGCCAAGCTGAAGGAGGACGAGAAATGCATCATCGACGACTCTCATGTTCCTGCGTACATGGTGGACACCTGTGGAAGTAGGTATTCTGGAGACAGCTTGTGCACAAGCAGTGCCGCGGACAACGACGATCCACTTCTCATGATTCCAGTCACCAGCACAGCGACAGGCACCACCTATAAGAACTATTTCTGCGCGCTTTGCAACGACGACGTTGACGCAGAACATTTGGAACCCTGGAACTTGGAAGTAGTAGTTAGGGCAAGGGGTGTTAAAGAGTTTTCTCTGACACAGTTGAAATACAACATGACAACCCAAGCCTGGACGTTGGTGGAAACAATAGATCTCTGAAAGTGCGTGTGTCCGCGAAGGTGCCAGACAGCTTGAAATCGACGGTGGTGCCGTGCAAATTTAGGTTGGTTGATCGATGCGCCAACAACTGGACAGACGCTGATGTGGAGGCAAAGTGCAACTCGTACATGTCCCTTGTGCAAGACAAAACAGGTCTCCAGTATAGAAACCCTTACTGTGCCATTTGCAACTACGTAGACATTGAGGACATTGACTGCGTTCATCTTGATGGCCGTCGTCGTGGCGGTGGACACGCCGGTGTTGGATTTCGCCTTATAAAGTTATTTTATCTCAAAGATAAAAGATGCGAGAAGGATATGGTGTATGACAAGTTTCATGATGTATGTAGATGCAATGCACGCATATCGATCATGAAAGATGGAAAATGTGTTTACAAAATTCCGGAAATGAAAGAGAGAAAAAAGAAACGGAATGATCCTATTACTTTCTTCAATTTTTATCAACATCTGATTTCTTCTAAATCTAAGATCTTCTTCCTTTTTCAGAAAATACGAAAACCAAATTTTGCCATACACATTGCCCTTTCTGTCATTTGCTGACTCCTATGTGTACAATCTCTAATACAGGGTGTTCCATAAATACCCTTTACAATTTCAAAATTTTCTTACAAGTGAACGAAAATACAATTAAGTGAAAATTAATACAAAAGGAGAAGTATACATTTAACTGTATTTTTTTTTTGTATAATTTGATTTTAGTTTAATTTAATACATCTTTGCATAGGCTTCATGAGTTGCAGAAGCCCACCAAGACTGCAGTCTTGCCCTGTTCGCAGTAGCGTGATGTCAGCCATGCCATCTTCTTCTTTAAATGATTCATGTCACCTTATATTTGTTCGATATTTTTAACATAACCCCATACAAAGAAATAGAAGAGAGCGATACTGGGTGTACGAGGAATCTGGGCATATGTTAAAAAATCGTGCATCGAACAAATAAGGGACACGACTCATCTAAAGTGGATGACATTGCCACTGATGAATGGATCACTGATAGTCTTGCCATCATTGATGGAAATATGCTACAGTCCTGAAATCGAGTGCCATCTTGATGTGCAGCTAACGGTGCCCACACAGAGATGCAAATTAAATTTTAGAGGCACAGAGGGTGTTAAATCAGGTCAGTGGCTAGTGGGCTAGTGGGGGAGCGGAAAGTTCTTTTCTGTGACCAATGTCCTGCACAACAATTGATGCGTTTGAGGGAGAATTGTCGTGATGGAGTGGCCACCCGCCTTTCCATTTAGAGGGACGTTTTCATCAAGAGATATAAATTAAATTGAAGTGGCAAAAAAAAAGTTTAACATATCTGTCTCACTTTGTAATAATTTTTGCTTTACTGTCCTTTCATTTCCCTTTGTAATACATTTTTGAAATTCTAACAGGACCCAACAATGGCTTAAATTCACATAATATTCATATGGAAAAAGTATATTTGTTATAGTAAAGCAAAGGGAAAAAGGCGCCATCTATTAATATATTTTGGAACTCTTTTGATGCCTTACCATTTACTCTTTCTTCAAGTATCTTCAGTTCAAATTTGAACTCATTGTAACGAGTGGTTCTTTTTTTTTCAGCATTTTGAAAGTGGGACTTTAATTATAATCACTCTGCATATTGATCGTGTTTCATGAATAATAAATAAAATAGTTTCATTAATAATTTTCTGTTTTAAAAAATAATATTCGGCATGCTTTTCCATGTACAAAGCACACCAGTCACATTGGACATACCACATGTTTACAGAAAAATAAGCTATTATATTATTTTTTTTAATTTTAGTGGCAGCAGTGGTTTGAATGCTGAGTCCAAGAATGCTGAACAGACATTCGGTAACCTTGACTTCCAATGGTCTGTGACCTTTGGGGTCGTCTTCTTTCAGGAAATTTAACACGCACACGACTTTTACGTTTCTTAGTTTAAGTTCCAAAAGTATCTAATCATAAGTCGAGATTGGAGATGAGCGTTAAGTTTAAAAATTGAAACAAAGCTTTTGTTAAAAAAGCGAACAGTCTTGTAAAATGCAAAAATAAAAACTTTGGATGTATGGATAAGTTTCAAGTTTCAAAATCACTACAGGTACTACTGTGCCCAAAAAGCAAGAACAATTATTATTTTTTTTTCAAATACACTTTATTTATTCTTCCAAATTTATTTCATCGCCTACAAAGTAATCCCCTCCGGACACAATGCACTTATGCCAACTTTTTCCAACCTTCAGTGCAGGCTAAAAAGTCATCGGCAGGGATGGCCTTCAAAGCACGAGATGATTCACGTTGAATCTCTTCAATCGACTCAAAACGGTGTCCCCGGGTGATCTTTTGAATTTAGGGAATAGCCAGAACTCGCACGATGTGAATACGGTGGTTGTGGAACGATATGGGTTTCATTTTTGGCGAAAAAGTCACGAAGAATCAATGCAGTGTGAGCTGGCGTATTCAGTGTTTTCGGTACCAATCGAGATTTGACGCGTTTGAGGCCCAAAATGGAATTGACCGTTCCTTTTGAAATTTCAACATCATCAGCAAGGTCTCTAATTGTAAATCGACGGTTTGCAAGCACCAAATCTTTAATTTTGTGGACATGAACTTCGTCGGTTGAGGTGGATGGTCGATCTAAGGGCTCTTCGTCTTCAACGCGTTCTGTGCCTTCTTTGAACTGTTTATACCACTTCTAAACATTTTTTTTCCGATATAGAAATGCTCACCGAATGCCTACTGCAATTTTTCTATACGTTTCCGCAAACAAAATTGAATGCAAGTTCTTTGCTCAATTAATTCAAAAATCTCGGGATCAGTTTTAGCGTCTCACACAGCCAAGCGTAACTCAAACACTAATGAATATTTTGACATGAAATTTCCCACAGATGTCAAGGACAGTGTCGACAACCTAAAAGAGGAGGAAAAAAAAAACTGAAATTCCATAAGCCGCGGAATTTTAAATTGAAAATTGATTTGGACACAGTATTAAGTAGCGCAGAATAACATTTATTATTACTGTTTTTCATTTTCTGAGTAGTCTAAAATTGTTACATTTATACCACGCATAAATGATTAAAAAAAAAAAAATTTTATTTTTCGATAAATTTTTCATTTTGAAATAGCTTTCGTGCTAACTTTATCATTTTTTTCTGTGATAAAGTATTCAAGAGGCTTATTGAAGGTTTTAATTCACTATTGACAAATATTGCACTCGTTGCTTTCAGAAAAGGAGCAGATTCGAAGGTGATTGTGACAGCCTGTTTAAGCGTCTGGCATCCATAAATGAACAGCCTAAATCAGGGGTGGCCAAAAAATGATCTTGCATCACTTTGAAATGCACCTTGACTCCGCTGTCAGCATATAAAATTATATATCCGCATAGTAGACTTAGACCCATTACAGACATATTTTTGGAGTGAAAAACTGAAACATAATGAGTTATTATTATTGTGTTTGCTGTTATCCTTATATAGATAATATAATAATAATGATACTAAGCGCACATTGTAAAGATTATATATAACACTAAAAACGAAATATAAAAACATATAAGTATAAAAGAAATAAAAAAAATGAAATCATTCAAAAATATTTATGTTAATAATGCGATATGTGTTTCTCCACTCTTTCACATAGCTTTTGGAAATCGATCTCAATTTGGGTATTTGCACATCGTAATGGGCGTTGCGTCCGTAATGTTTGAGCGTGTTTTGTGTTCGGCCAATTTCATTTTCGAAAAAAAAAAAACGTTTCATAGGTGTAAATTTAACCAAAAGCACTAACAACTTGAGCTAAGAGTCTGATTTACTCTACTATAAACCATCAACTGTTCATATCTGGTGATGGTCACTGCATCACTTAAAGTGAAACATGTAACTTGTTATATTAGATGTTCCAAGATACACGCGCGCATCATAAGTTCGCAAATTATAATTTAATTATTCTGCGAACTCATAACTGTAAGCTCATAAATAAAAACAGGCAATATTTATCCTATTTTCGCAAGAATATCATTTTAAAATCAAAGTTAATTTCTTCTCATAATTTCGACAGTTAATTTTTGAATATATGATGTAAACATAATGTATTTTTTAATAAATTTGTTTTCACTATTTTGTCCATTATAAAATAAATATATTTTGTAAAACTGTTATAAATCTATGGCCTATCGTTTTTGTTTGTTTTTATTGTTTATCTATTTTTTCTTTTTATTAAATTCTTGAAGTTATAATAATAATATAAAAAATTTATACGCGTATATTTTTTTATTAATTAATAAAAAATTCGAATAATTAATTTTTAAATAAATTAATAATATCCTTATATTACTTTTTTTTTTATCTAATCAATGGGCTTAAAGCTTAAGAAACTTCCCTCATTCACAAAGCAGGAGATACAGGTTGCTAAGCAACCAAGGTTCACCGTCAATCTAGCAAATCGTCGTAAATCTCATGGGGTGGAAAATATTCATGGCGGGCCGAAGGATGGCCAACCTGGTCGAATTTGAGAAGTATCGCATTTTTCGCATGCAATACGTAAAAGTTAGGCTCTTAATGTTAAAAGTCTTCCAAAAGTTAAACTGCTCAAGAAATGCAACATGAAAAAAGTTGGCACTATGTAAAAAAAAAAATTTAATTAATCTAGTGGAATTCATCACGTTATCAATCTCTGATTTCTATAAAATAATACACTCATGTCCATAAATTAAGGAATTCAGAATCACACAGAAATTGAACTCTAAAATAAAAATTTCACCTGTAGAATTATCACACACATCTTGAAGAAGAATATGCAAAAAGAAACCATCAGATATGGATAGTAATGAGAGTGTAAGAGAGGGGTATATAAGGAATGGTAAAAATTGTTCACAAGCGCTTTAAAAGCCTTTCAGTGCAATAACCACATAGTTATGGCACAAAGGAAATTTGGATTTTATTTAGAAATATCGGACGACTGGAATGTGGACGTACCCAGTTGGAAGTATCCGAGGAACTTGAATCGCCCAGAGTGTCAAGGCTTTGGCAACGATTCCAAGATGAGGGTAATGTAGTAGATGTTAAAGGTCGCCCCCGAGTTGTACCATGTTTTTGTAAATAGGTTCTTTTGAAATTTGCTCCAGGGAGTAAAAATCGCAATTTTTATTAATTATGTCAAACATATAGCATCTTTTTTGCTCTTTACCTTTTGTTTAATAAATAGACTTTCAAATAAGTCAAATTTGTTTTGCTTCTGTCGCTTTCTTTGCCCGAACTTCATTATCCTTAATTTATGGACATGTGTCTATATTGACGATAAATTTCTTATTTTCATAGAATCGCATGTTAAAGACTATTTTTTAAGATTTTTGAGGAAGCTAGTTTTGGTAAAAAATAATAATTAATATTTTCAAAACGACAGGACAATTGTTAGTGATGTAATCCATATTTTACGTTTAACTTATCATAAGTGTTCAATGATCAAATTTTCATATATAATTTGTTTCCTTGTATTATTGAGAAATTTATCAAAATTATAAGATGGCATTTAATTTTCAATTGACAAGTTAAGCACTATAAATAAATTTGCGAAAAATTCGCTTGTTGCACAATTAGTCTACAGTGAAACGTTTTTTAAGTTAACGATTTCGTCCATTTATAATAATTATTTTTTTTAATGCAGCTTGCAACCAGACAATTGTCTCTGGTGCATTAAGACAAGCGCTGCACCGACGTTACTCACTTAGCACTACCCAGGAGGTTCGTGTAGCTTGAAGATAAGCTACGGATGCGGGTAACACTACCACCGCAACTCTCTACGATCCTGTTAGACCGAGACCTACGGTTTAAAGTGGATTCCGAACCACTACAAACAGCCATGGCACCGCCAGGACTCGAACCCGAAACCTGTAGTACCGAGAGCCAGCCATTCGGACCGTTCAGGGCCCTTCATTTATAATTATAATCAAGTACTTATTTTAGTATATATATGATATACATCACTAAAAATGAAATATAAAAAATATATAAACATAAAAGAAATAAAAATATGAAATCATTAAAAATATTTATTTTACAAGTGCGATATTTATTTTTCCCACTCTTTCACTTAGCTTTGCAGATCGATCTCAATTGGGGTAATTTATTGCAGGTTGTGTTTGAGCGTATTTTGTGTTTGGTCAATTTCATTTTCGAAAACAACGATTCACACTTTTTGAACCAAAGACTTCAACTGAGAGTCTGGTTTGCTGTGCTATCACAATCATCTGTTCGTATCTATTGATGGTCATTACGTCACTGAATTCACTTAAAGTGAAAGATAGATCCTGTTATATTAGATGTTCCAAGATGTGCTCGTATCATGGGTTCGTAGAATATAATTCATTAATTCTGCGAACTCATAACTGTAAACTCATAAATAAAACAGGCAATAAACAGTTCAGTCACTCAAAAGCCAGCACCTTTGGCAGAGGGCAGCTGCGAGACGTGCAAGAAGAGAGTCAATTAGGTTTCTGAAGGTGTTCACTGGGATGTGAGCCATGCCGACTCCAGTGCCGTGGCCAGCTGCGCTAGATTACGCGGTTGAGGATCCATGCGCGAACAACCCGATCGGTGAGTTTGCTGGCCAGAGGAGTACGGTCATCCTGGTGCTCTTCGAACCACGCACATACACTCGAGCTGTATGACACCTCGCATTGTCCTCTGGTAGATGCCATCATTCTGAGGTCGCATGTATTCGATCATGGTCCGCAAGGACAGACGCGCACTTGTGCTGATCCATCGTGCATTCCACAATGATGAGTGCACCCAGTGAATGCCAGGAAAACATTCCCCAAACCATGATGCTCCCTCCTCCAACATGGATCCTTCCGGCAATTGTTGAAGGGCGTTTGCTTTCAGACGTTTCACGCCGTATACGCCAACGTCCATCTGTCCGATGGAGCATAAAACGGGATTCATCGGAAAAAGCCACCCGCCGCCACTCTGTGGACCTCCAGTTTCGGTACTGGCATGCAAATTCCAGCCTTCTTCGCCGATGAACAGCAGTCAGCATAGGTGCATTAATCAGGCTTCTGCTGCGGAGGCCCATGCACAGCAACGTGCGCTGAACCGTTGTTGAAGCTCTTGGTTGCTTGGTCTCGTTGCTCTTGGTAGCCCCTTGGTTCATCTGGGCGGTCAGTTGCTCAACAGTTGCACGTCCATTCGCCCGAACGCATCTCCGTAGCCTTCGTTCGCCTCTGTCATCTATAACCCGTGGTGCACCACATGTGCCCCGCCGCTGATTTTGAATAGTGCCATTTTTGCCTTGCACGGCATACTTTTACCACGGCGGCACGCGAACAGTTCACAAAATTAGCCGTTTCCGAAATGCTTCCACCCTTGTCCCGAAAGCTAATAATCACGCCCTTTTGGACGTCGCTACGTTTCTTCTAATAAATCGCTACGTTTCTGCATTACGCCAACGATTGAAATGCTTTCCGATGCCCTAGAACATCCCTTATATACACTCCACAGCAATGTGCTGCCACCTGCCTTTTGTGATTGGTTATTTCCGTTGACGTCGAAAGTAGGTGATGGTCACATTAATGTGACTGGACCGTGTATATTTCTGTGCAATGTGCATTTAGTATCATTACTATATTATCTATGTTTACATGTAAGAATAGTAGTAAGCACAAAAATAATAATTCATTATGTTTCAATTTTTATAATATATAAAATTATCTATAAAATTATCCAAAAAATATCTATAGTGGATTTAAAGCTAATATGGGATAAGTAATTTTATATGCGGCCCGCGGAGTTAGGTTATCTTGTTAAATGTAAGATCTTTTGGTTTGGCCACCCCTTGGCTAAGGTATAGATGTGCGATCTACTCTGTTGTTTTAATGCAGCTGGCCATACATAGACAGTTAATCTTTATGCCATAAGCAAGGGCTGCACCGCTGTTACTCTTTGAGCCCTACCCAGAGGGCACGTGTGGCTCAAGTATATTTAAGGAGAAAAAAAAATTAAAAAATGAACTCACAAACAGATAAAAACGTGAAAAAGTAAAAATGATGATTAATATGTGTTCAAAGTAGGAAATACCAAATTTACATAACAAGTCATGTGAAACCTATCAAAGCATATAAATTATTTAAATTAGTATCTATTAAATTATTAAATTATTTACATCTCTGAATTACGGATGAACCAGGATAAATCACTTATCAACAGTTTCCATGCTATTGTTGAACAACTTTAAATCAGTATCTTAATGATTTTTGTCAAATGGATGATTTTTATCTTTTAAAATTGAATGCATTAAGGATATATTTCTCATTTTTAGCAATAGTTGTGAAATTCATTCATAGTTCGTTGCTAGTGTACTGGAACTACCGGTTTTTATCATAGGAAAACTTCGTCTGATTAATTCACACCTGCTCTCTGAGAAACAACTCAAGGATTCGTTTTGTAAAAGGGAAAATCATTGCAGTCCCTGTTAAGAGTTGGCAACTAATGCGATATACGCAGCGAAACATTATTGTCTTGAAACCTTTTGGAACACCAGCCTCAGGTTCGTAAAATGTAGTTATTTCCATTTTGAATTTCCTTTTTAAGACTTGAAAGATTATTAGAATCTGTGCATGATTTTCATAAAAAAAAAAAAAAAAGACTAACACCGTTAATACAAATAACTCTGAAATATTTCCTGTAGCAAAGCATACATTTGAAACATATTTTTTAAAGATTTGTAAATTATTAACAATTATAATATTAATAAATACGTAATTAGTATTGCGATTTTAATGAAACGATATGAAATTTTATTTTTACCAAGATTTCTTTGTAGGACAGCAGTTCCAACCTGCGTACGGATACTATTACAGTATTAGTACGATTTTAATAAATCGTAATAAAATATTATTTCTACCATGATTATTATTTCTACTGACCATCACCCCCAAACTAGTAATTCTAATAATAATCAATAGTATAAAATCAAACTGGTAATTCACACTGGTAAACTAATAATCAATCTGGTAGTTCTAATAATAATCAAAAGTATAAAAATAAAACTGGTAATTCACACTGGTAAATTATTAATAAAACTAGCAATTCTAATAATAATTAATAGTATGAAATCAAACTGGTAATTCAAACCGGTAAACTAATAATCAATCTGATAAATCTAATAATAATCAAAAGTATAAAATCAAAATGGAAATTCACACTGGTAAATTATTAATAAGACTATTAAATCTAATAATAATCAATAGTATAAAATCAAACCGGTAATTCACACTGGTAAACTAATAATCAATCTGGTAATTCTAATAATAATCAAAAGTATAAAAATCAAACTGGTAATTCACACTGGTAAACTAATAATCAATCTGGTAATTCTAATAATATTCAATAGTATAAAATCAAACTGGTAATTCACACTGGTAAACTAATAACCAATCTGTTGATTCTAATAATAATCAAAAGTATAAAATCAAACTGGTAATTCACACCGGTAAATTATTAATAAAACTAGTAATTCTAATAATAATCAATAGTATAAAATCCAACTGGTAAACTAATAATCAATCTGGTAATTCTAATAATAATCAAAAGTATAAAATTAAACTGGTAATTCACACTGGAAAACTAATAATCAAACTAGTAATTCTAATAATTTACTTTCTGCAGACATAATCTAATTCATTCAATTAATTCATTATATTTTCTATCAATTAATATTTTTTTCTTACAGAAATTTCAAGGGTTCCTAGAAAGAAAATTTAGATAAATTCTGACATGGCCTGTATTAAGAAATGATCCATTCCTTCTTCAGAAATTAAGCAAATAATATGGTATGTTGCTGAACAAAAGAAACTGTTTCTTTATTATATTCATAGATATCTCAGAAATGTCTAAGGAGCTTGAAAAAGAGGGTTTTCACATGCATGCTCAACTGTCTTTGGTAAAAAAAATCTTCAAGTAGTTATGCACGACAAAGTAATATTCTTACTATAAACATTACTTAAAACATAACATTAATTTAAATATTAATATGAATAATATTTTAAGTGATATAAATTAGTAGAGAAATCTGCAGAAAATTTAATCATAGTCTTCAAGTAGTACACAACAAAGTATTATTCTACTATAAACATTACTTAAGACATAACATTAGTTTAAATAATGATATGAATAATATTTTCTTAAGTGATATCAATTAGTAGAAAATAAATAAATGATGCTTTGATAATAATAAATAATTTGGTAAATAATGATATGAATAATATTTACTTAAGTGTTATCAATTAGTAGAGAAATCTGCAGAAAAAGGAATCATAATTTTCAAGTAGTTATGCACGACAAAGTATTATTCTTACTACAAACAACAATTAAAACACAAGATTAGTTTAAATAATGATATGAATAATATTATCTTAAGTGATATCAATTAATAGAAAATCTGCAGAAAATTGAATCATAATCTTCAAGTAGTTATGCACGAACAAATTATTATTCTTACTATAAATATTACTTAAAACATAGCATTAGTTTAAATATTGATATGAATAATATATCCTATAAAAAGAAAATTTCGGTCTGTGTCTGGCATGGCCTACATTAAGATATGATCCATTCTTTTCTTAAAAAGTTAGCAAATAATATAATATGTTGAATAACAAAGAAACTGCTTCTTTATTATGCTCATAGAAATCTCAGAAATGTGTAAGGAGCTTGAAAAAAGAAGGGATTTCACATGCTCAACTGGCATTTGGTTAATAACAACAAAAAAAAAAAAAAAAAAATTCTTCAAGTAGTTATGCACGGCAAAAAGTATTATTCTTACTATAAACATTACTCAAAAACATAACAATAGTTTAAATAATGATATTAGTAATATTATGTTAAGTGATATCAATCAGTATAGAAATCTTTGGAAAATAAATCATACTTTCCATCGCATTATTAACAAATTGAATCTAAATAAATCTCATCAATGTGTATTGTACTTGAAAAGGCTTTTGAGTGCTTTAACAGGGTTTGTATCGAATATTCTTCTTCAAACACTCGTCACAATGACTGAGAAGTCAATATTAATTTAAATAATAGCATTGTTTTCTTAAGTGAATTCAGATATACTTCAGAAAATTTGTTGAAAATTTAATCATAATTTTCATCGTATTATTCTATAATAAATTAAATTTAAATATGTAGTTAAAAATTGTAAGCTTTTTCCCTTGAAATTGTGTTTTCCGCCACTAGTTTCGAGGAGATTCAATTTTCACCCAGAATGTATGACCGGAGCCAGCTACACTTATGCATATTCCGAAATTAAAAAGTCCTGAATTCCCATGTCGGAGCATCTGGAAGGGGCCTTATGATTCCTAGAATCCAATAGAAGGATGTTCCGACCTATAGGTTTATCATATCCATAACAATAATAGACATTGAATTTTTCAATTGAACGTCGCTTGTTGAGTTTTAAAATATTTTTAAGAGTTTTTAAGTTATTTTTATCTTTCATAAATTCTACGTTTCATAATTTGGCGTAATTGTTATTCATATCATAATTATATGCTGTTTTAAAATTTGAGCAAAATATTTATTCAATATTTTCTTCATTTTTACTAATTAATTCTTAATTTTTTTCTCTTATCAGATGATCGAAATAATGAATTTCCCATTGAGTTGTTTGCTGTTACTGGGGAGTGGTGTGATCACGGCAACACTCGGAAATCCCTTTGGCGATGGTTATCCCTTTAAAGTTTCTGCCGGCGAACGAGGAGTCAATTGTCATCCTGTGGACAGTTGCGAAAAGGTGCCGGAGCGTCAATTTTCAGGCCGAAACTGCTGGTGCGATGACACCTGTCTCCTGTGGAGCAACTGTTGTTTTGATGCAGAATTCAAGTCCATTTTGAAACATGGCAGGCTCAAGGAGAATGAGAAGTGCATCAAGGACGATGTTCTTGATCCTGTGTACATGGTGGACACCTGTGGAAGTAGGTATCCTGGAGACAGCTTATGCACAAGCAATGCCACGGACAACGACGATCCACTTCTCATGATTCCAGTCACCAGCACAGCGACGGGCACCACCTACAAGAACTATTTCTGCGCGCTTTGCAACGAGGACGTAGGCGTCGAACATTTGGAACCCTGGAACTTGAAAATAGTAGGTTGGGAAGAGGTCCTTGGACAGCCTTCTTTGCCACAGTTGAAATATGACAGGTCAATCCGGGCCTGGACGCTGGTTGAAGGCAACAGTTCTGTGACCGTGTATGTGAATGCGAGGGTGCCAGATATTTTGCAATCAACGGTTGTGCCATGCCAATGGAGGTTGGTTGACCGATGCGCCCACAACTGGTCAGACGCTGACGTGGAGACAAAGTGCAGCTCGTACATGTCCCTCGTGGAAGACAAAACAGGTCTTCAGTACAGAAACCCTTACTGCGCCATTTGCAACTACGTGGACATTAAGGACATTGACTGCGTTCATCTTCCTGGTTTTGGTGCTGGATCTGGTGCTGAATTTCCCTTATAAAGTTATTTTATCTGAAAGATAAAAGATGCGAGAAGGATATGGTGTATGACAAGTTTCATGGTGTATGCAGGTGCAATGCACGTATATCGATCATGAAAAATGGAAAATGCATTTACAAAATTCCGAAATGAAAGAGGAAAAAATAGAAACGGAATGATCCTATTACTTTCTTCAATTTTTTTCAACATCCGATTTTTTTTTTCATCTAAGATGTTCTTCCTTTTTCAGCAGATACGAAAACCAAATTTTGCCATACACATTGCCCTTTCTGTCCTTTGCTGACTCCTATGTGTCCAATCTCTAATACAGAGTGTCCATAAGTACCCTTTACAATTGCAAAACTCTCTTACAAGTTAATGAAAAGACATTTAAGTGAAAATTATTACAAAAGGTGATGTAATACATTTAATGTTTTTCTGCATTTTGATTTTAATTTAATAGGATCATAATCTTTACATGGGCATCACGAGTTGCACGAAGACCATCAAAACTGTACTCTTGCCATGGTCACTGTGGCATACCTTCCACCACGCCATCGCTGTAGCATACCTACATTCCTCTTCTTCAGAGGAGTCGTATCTGCTTACCTTCGTTCGATATTTTTAACATAACCCCATACATAGTAATTGAAGACAGCGATACTGGATATACGAGGAATCCAGGTATATGTTAAAAATATCGTGCATTGAACAAGTAAGGGACACGACTCATCTAAAGAGGATGGTACTGCCACTGATAAAAGGATCATTGATAGTCTTGCCATCATTGATGAGAGAATGCTACCGTCCAGAAATCGAGTGCCATCTTAATGCGCAACTGACAGTGCCCGTATATAGATGTAAATTAGATTTTAGAGGCAAAGATGGTGTCAAATAGGGCGAGCATCAATGGTGTTAAAGCAGGTGAGTAGGTGCTGGTGGGGGAGTGGAATGTTCTTTTCTGTGACACATGTCTGCACAACAATTGATGTGTGGGAGGGAGCATTGTCGTGATGCAGTGGCCATCCTCCTTGCCATTTGGAGGGACGTTTTCATCGGAAAATTGAAGAGGAAAAAAAAAAGTTAAATCTATTTGTCTCACTTTGTAATAATTTTCGCTTTACTGTCCTTTCATTTCCCTTTGTATTAAATTTTTGAAATTCTAACGAACCCGACAAAGACTAAGGAACGTCTTCAACCGGTGTCACACCATTTTATATCTTTCACATACACTGGATGGAGACTGATGACGGAGTGACTGGCGCTCTGGCTCTCAGTACCATAAGATTCTGGTTCGAGTCCCGTCGGCGTCATAGATGTTTGTAGTGGTTCGCAATGCACTTTAAACCGTAGATCCCGATCTAATGTGATCGTAGAGCATTATGGGGATAGTGTTACTCGCATCGGTAATCTATCTTCAAGCTACACGTGTCCCCTGGATAGTCGCCCTAAATGAATAACGGCGGTGCAGCTCTTGCTAAATGTATAAAGATTAACTGTCTCTGTATTGTCAACTGCTTTAGAACAACAGCAAAGTACACTTGACGATGTGAAAAACGTGCATCACTCCTTTGATTCGGGCGATACATTTGAATGTTTTTTATGTTTTCGCATGCCAAATATCTCATGATACAAAACTGTTCCTTTTTTTTGTGCATCCCTTCCCGTAAGCAGACGTTTTACGCAGATTCTATGAAAACATTTGTTCTTCTAAGGCCACCTGCTGGACTTCCCTTGTACTATTCACTAAACTATTGCCAGTTTACAAGGTATTAGAAAAAAAATTTGTAATTTTCTGAAACATTAAATTTGTCATTAAACTGATCTTTGTATGTTTGTATGAATGGAACTTTTTTTCACAGCTCATCTCATCTTGTCTTTTTTTTACTTCTGTGTAGTAAAAGCTAACTCTGCATTAGCTTTATACTTCTGCATATAATATGAATTTTCTATTTTTTATTTATTTACTAGCTATGTTCCCGAATAGCTCGTGTGTTGCATTAAGTAGTGTTTTAAATTATGTTTTCATGTTGTATGAAAGAAACTTCGGATAATTCTAACATGATTGTTAACCCTTTGCACTCGAGGGCTCCGGAGCGGAGCCATTTAAATTTGTCTTCAAGCTCGAGGGCTCCGCTGCGGAGACAATGCAAATAACAATATAAATAAAGCGTTTCTTTTAATGCGCATGGAATAGGATCGTTTCACTAAAATCGCTTCGAGTTGTTGGTAATACGAATGAAAAAAAACTTCGAGTGCAAAGGGTTAAAGCAAGGCACTTGCGCCCTCTGCTACAAACTTATCTAATATATTCCAACACACGCCACTATAGGATTTGAAACTGTGCCCATCTGTTCTCTGGCTGCTCGCACTACTAAGTACTTGAACAAAAGAATCGTTCTGAAGAGAAATTAAACAAAGAGAAATTAAAATTTTTTTTTCCTTTTTCAGATGTCTAAAATGGAGGGTGATTATTTTCCTGTTACACGCTGTGTAACGGAAAAATACTGCTTTGACACTGTTGTCGTGTGTGGCCATTTCGAAAGACCGCCGCGGCGATTAAGGATGCAGGCTATTCGTTCCCAAAGTTGTCACCTACAGTTAGGGCCGGATTTTCCTATAGGCTAACTAGGCTTCAAGATCAGAGGGGACTACATTCAAATTGTTAGCAAAATTAGAATCAGCTTTTAAATAAAATAACTATTAACATAAAATTTAATATGATATACAAATTGATATTTTCTTTTTTTGTGATCTGGATTTTTGTTTGAATAAAGCTCCATTTTTGGTTTGGTTTAAAACTTAAAATTCATAATAATTCATACTTAAACTTTAAATGCGAATTATTATGAAATAAATTTATCTGAATTGAATTTGTTTTAATCTTCAATGTATTGAATATATTTTATTTAATTTGATAGAAAATATGATAATTTTTATTGCATATTTTATTTTCGTAGTCAAAAGACTTTTATTATTTGAATTTTGTTTCTTTGTAAATGTTGTGTGATTAGTTATTGTTACAAGTACTCTATAGGGTGCTGAGAATAAATGTCCAAATAAGTGTTCTTGACTTTTTTTTTTTATTTAGTATCCGTGCCACATTTTTTATAAAGATTAGTACTAATCACAACATGTTTCATTTAACACATTGATATATATCACAGTAATGATGTATTTTATTACCTCTCGTGTAATTTACAAACTTAAAAATGGGAGGTGAAAGGGTCTCGTAAGTGGAATAGCCTAGGGCCTCTTTTCATCTAAATCCGGCCCAGCCTACAGCACCGTCATATCTCTGCTCTCACTTCAATACTTGTCAAGGAAACGGAACGAGCAAGGCAGTGTACGACTACCACTGCAAGTGCGACGACTCCTGTTTCAAGTACGACACTTGCTGCTAGGATGCCAAGTACAGAGCAAACTCTGGAAATGTCACCAAACCGGAGGCCAGTACTTACGTCTCTCTCTGAGATGGCAGTGAACGCCATGTGTTCATGGTCGACATCTTTCGCGCAATCCTCCCGATGCATAAACACATCTACACTCACTGCCGAAACGCTGCTGAGGACAACGACAATCCCTTTCTTATGATTCCCGTAACCAGTAAAGTGAGGGAACTATCTACAAGAATTACTTTTGTGCTGCTTGTAACGAGGACAACGATATAGATCAGCTAGGACAATCTTGGATTTGAGTACGGACAATCAAAGTCTTCTTCAAAGTTGGTATGGAGAATCTGGGATTTGAGTACAGACAATCAAATTCTACATCAAAGTTGATATGGACAATCTGGGATTTGAGTTTGAAAGGATAGTCAAGTTTCTCTTTTCCGCCTTGAGGTACAATACTAAGGTCAAGTTCTGGGTGGTCATGAAGTACACAAGAAACATTTTTCTGTCTTCACGTGTGTCCATAAGCCTTGGAATTTCCAAGAATATAGAATCCGTGGTGCAATATTGCCGGAAAGACATCGTGGCAAAATACATCATCAACTGGACCGACGCGACAGCAAAAGAGAAATGTGGCTCTTACATGGCCGTGGTGGCTTACTGCAAGGGGAAAAAAAAGGAGACAATATGCAATCATATAGAGGTCAACAATCTTCTCTGTGGTACATGTAGTTGAGAATATAACATTGGAGTCAAAGAAGATGTGTTTCATATTTTGTTACGCGGCAGAAATGTAATGAGTAGATACCGATGATGCATTTACTAAAAAATGTAGATGATCAATGGAAAATAACGAATGTCATACTAGAGCAGGGCCGGCCAACTCAAATGACCTTGCGGGCCACTTTGGAAATACATCATAACTCTGCGGGACGCATATAAAATTATATATCCCCATATTTGATTCAGACCAACTATAGACAGTTTTTGGAGTGAAAAAATTGAAACATAATGAGTTATTATTATTGTCTTTACTATTATTTTTACATGTAAACATATATAATATAAATGATACTAAACGCACATTGTAAAGAAATACATAACACTAAAAGGAAATATAAAAAAATATATAAATATAAACGAAATAAAAAAAAGGAAATCATTAAAATAATGTATAATAATGTATTTTTTTAATACTTTGGTTTTCACTTATTTCGCCATTATAAAATAAATATATTTTGTAAAAGTGGGATAAATCTCACGGGCCGGAAAAACATTCAAGGTGGGCCGCAGGTTGGCCACCCTTGTACTAGAGTAGGGATGGGCAAACTCCGGCCCGCGGATAGAATTTTAATTTGACGGTCCGTAGCAAATTAAAAGAAATATATATTTATATATTATATATCCATCTACTTTTCTACTTTGATTAAATATTATTTTTTTCTTCCTTTTTTTCAAAGGACTGATGATCTTTTACTTTCTCTATTTTTGTTCTACAAAACATAAATCGATGGAAATAGCAAGCACAGACAGCTTTCAATCGCTAAAGTGTTAAAAGCGGAACTTCTTTGTTAGTTTTAGCTGTAGATTGGCGCCAACAAGCGTATCTCTTTCTCGGAGAGCAGACATATGGGAATCCTATATAGGTGATTTAGACCTCACATGTCGCCGACTGCGCATTTAAGTTCCAGCCAGCGGCTGTTTCTTTTGACGCGAGTTCTAATATTATTGAATGCGTCGATTAATTTCCCGAGTTTAAATTCAATACCCTCAGTAAATGAAGAGAAGCTTAAGAATTATGAAGATGGCTTGAAAAAACTGCATTTGAGTTCGAACGCAGATTTCAAGATTTCAGTGCCATTCAAACAGAATTGGATATTTTTATCCTGCCTTTCAACGTAATTTATGAAGCAGTGAGGTCAGATTTGCAGGTTGAATTAATTGAGTTGCAATCTAACAATCATCTCAAGCAGTGGTTTCTAAATATGCCAAAGTTACACTTTTACAAATCCTTATCGAAAGTACGTTTACCAAATTTAATGTCTCATGCCCAGAAAATGAGTGCTATGTTTGCTTCATCTTATATATGTGAACAAGTGTTTTCAACTATGAACCTTAGAAAGAATTATTTTAGAAGTAGACTGATAGATGAGCATTTAGCCTCGTTTTTTAGAATCAGCACACTCACTTCGGACCTCAATATAAGGAACTTTTAATATTTATCTCATTAACATATTTAAATTGTAATGCTTGTATTTTGTTTTTAAAATTTTAGGAAAAATTTATCTTGGCCGGCCAAACTTTTTTTTTTTCGATTTTTGGCACGCGCCCGAAAAAGTTTGTCCAGCCATGTACTAGAGGGATTTTCCTATCTTTGGCGGGAGGTTTGTAAAGCTACATTTATTGAATCATATTGAAACTCAACTTTTTGGGACTCCTGTTCGAGTGGACATGATAATTCCATTTGACGAATTTGGTGAAAACACAGGCATCATAAAGGAAACTATTCATGAACGAATATGAGTTATAAAATTCAAAAGGGAACCATCAGTGGTGCAACAGACCCAAGGTCCACCAGGGGTCTGTTGCACCACTGATGATGATGATAAATGAAAAAAATTATTAAAATTATGCACTAGAAAAACATTTCTTACGATGCATTTAAAAATATGATGTCATCAAAAATAAAAAAATTAAACAATAAAAGTCACATTATCGAATTTACATGCAATGAAACAGCTTGAATGATATTTAAAAAAAAAAATAGTGTTATAAAAGTACTTAAAATGCACTGGCATGTTCATTTCTAATGTCATCACATTACGTAACTAAAACTTTTTCTGTTCAGAAAGGTAATAATATTGGAACAATAGCAATGAACATCCGTATTTCTCAATGTTTTTAAAACCTTTCTCTACCTTTTATTTTATTTTTATTGAGTAATACATTCATATATTTCACTTATTTTATTTTCTACACTTGGCTCATTGTCTATTATTTTTATGACGGAGCTCCGTTGAATATTAAATTGTCAAATAATCGAGAGTTTTTGCATACCGTATTTTTATCGTCCGATATTTTTTCTCCCTAGAGCGCATGCTCATACGAAGCATTATTACAGATACACATGCGCAATTTCCTATGAGCATGCGCGCTAGGGAGAAAAAAATATCGGACGATAAAAATACGGTATGTAAAAACTCTCTAATAACTACCTAAATTCACGCCAATCATATTCTTCTTGAAAAGAAGTTACTACTGTGCTCAAAATGTTAGATCAATTATTTTTCAAAAACTCTTTATTTATTCTTCCAAATTTATTTCATCGCCTTCAAAGTAATCCCCTCCGGACATAATGCACTTATACCAACTTTTCTTCCAATCCTCAATGCATGCTAAAAAGTCATCGGCCTTCAAAGCGCGCCGCGATTCATGTTGAATCTCTTCGATCTTATAATTTTGATAAATTTCACAATAAAAAGAGAAAAGAAAATTCTACATGAAAATTTAATAATTGAACACTTACGAATATGTTAAAACATAAAATAGGGATTGTTGTAGCATTAACGGTTTTGAAAATATTAATTTTTATTTTTTACCGAAACTAGCTTTCTTCAAAAATATTAGATTTATTTAAGATAGTTATTGAAACCTTTAGAAATAGTTTGTAACATACATTTCTATAAAAATAAGAAATTTATCTTCAATATATTGTTTTATAGAAATCAGAGACTGATAACGTAATGAATTCCATTAGATTAACTATTATCATTTTTTTTTTACATCGTGCCAACTTTTTAATACGCTTTTATTAGTTTCACATGTATGTTTGTTTGTTGCCCTATTTTAAGCGATCCGATTTAATTTAAACGTTGTAGACTTATCAAGGACCGACGACACTAAAATATTTTTGATAGTTTAGTATCTCATCATGATTAGGATCGCCAGGATGAGAGATTTTATTTTAACTTATGAAGAGCAATTTAACCCATGTAGAATGAAAGTACCTAAGGCATTCCAACTTGCGTGGGACAGTGGCACAACGGATAACGCGCCTGGCTAAGGATCAAGAAATTCCATGTTCGAATCCTGGCTGGCACTATATATTCGCATTTAGCCTTTGTTTTACTCACAATTAAATTATTGTAAGAACTGTAGTTCCAGTCCTACTTACCGGGACCTCATTTAAATAATATAGCTTAAAAACACGTTTTTCGAGTTAATCAAAGTAAAAAATATATTATAGTTCAAAAACACGCTTTTAGGTTAATCAGTGACATTAGTTTTCTCGTCAGTCATTTTATTCTTATGTTAACATTTATTTTTTACTTTTCAATTTGATTGACTCTAAAAGCGTGCTTTTAATTGTTTTAAAAGCTATAATTTATTTCATGCTGCATTTCTCGAAGAGTTTAACCTCTTGGAGGACTTTTAAGGTTAAGTAGCTCTCATTTACGTATCGCATGCGAAAAAATGCGATACTCTCAAATTAGACCAGGGGTAGCCAACCAGCTGGCCCGGCTTGGATATTTTTCAGGGTATGTGAGATGTATCACACTTTTATAAAATATAATTATTTTATAACAGCGAAATTAGTGAAAAACAATGTATTAAAAAATACATTATGTGTGCATTTATATGTTTAAAAATCAACTGTCGAAATTATGAGAAAAAATTAACATTGATTTTAAAATAATATTCTTCAGAAAATATGACAGATATTGTCTGTTTTATTTATGAGTTTGCAAAATAATTAAATTATATTCTGCGAACTTATGATGCGCTCACATCTTGTAACATTTAATATAAAAGGTTCTATGCTTCACTTTAAGTGACCATCCCCAGATACACACTGTGGATTGCTGATAGCAGAGCAAACCAGACTCTCAGTACGCTAACCTGCAACATCCATTACGAATGGCAATTACCCAAATTGATCAATTTGCGAAAGCTATATGAAAAACTGGGGAAACACATATCGCACTAGTCAAATAAATATTTTTTAATGATTACATTTTTTTTTATTTCGTTTATATTTATATATATTTTTATATATCATTTTTAGTATTATATATTTCCTTACAATGTGTGTTTAGTATTATTATTATTATCTATGTAAGGATAATAGTCAAGATAACAATAATAACTCATTATGTTTCAATTTTCCACTCAAAACAAGTAATGTAAAAAAATTTTTTTAAAGTCAATTCCTACTTTTTATACACTCTATTGCAGAAAGTCCTTTATAAATAATTTCATTCATCTTTTAAGTTTATCTGGCGCCCTCTATTGGTAGATATATGCAACTTAAATCTAAAAAAACTAAAAATTAATTCATTAAATTTAATTACTGAATTAATATTTGGAAAAACTGTATTCACATCCAGTGTCATCCACTACAAGTTCAAAAAAAATGTATTTGAACTTGAGTGGATGAATAAAAAGTGTTTTATGAGCGCTTGAAAATTTGAACAAGATATATATAGGAGAGCGTGAGCTAATAGAAGGAATTGAATGAAAACTGTGCGCTACTTATCTGTAGTGATTTTAAAACTTGAAACTTATCCATGCATCCAAAATTTTTATTTTTGCATTTTACAAGGCTGTTCGCATTTTAATTATTACAAAGGCAAATGAAACGACAGTAAAGCAAAAATTATTTCAAAGTGAGACGAATAGGTTTAAGTTTTTTTTTTTTTTTTTTTTTTTTTGCCTCTTCAATTTAGTTTATGCCGTTTGATGAAAACGTCCCTCCAAATGGCAAGGAGGATGGCCACTTCATAGCGACAATGATCCCTTACACACATCAATTGTTGTGCAGACATGGGTCACAGAAAAGCACATTCAATTCTCCCACCAGCCTCCCTTCTCACCAGATTTAACACCATTGAAGCACACCTGCTTAACACCATCTTTGCCTCTTAAATGTAATTTACACATCTATATGGTCACCGCTCATCCAGATGGTACTCGATTTCTGGACTGTAGCATACTCTCATGATTGAGAGCAGGACTGTCAGTGATCATTTGCTTTTAACAGTGTAAATGGCATCTTTTTTTTAAAAGAGTCATGTCCTGTACTTCATCGATGCACGATATTTTTAACATATGCCCGGGTTCCTCGTACACCCAGTATAGCACTCTTCAACTTCTTTGTACGGGTTTATGTTAAAGATATCGAACAAAGGTAAGGAGACACGACTCCTCTAAAGAAGAGGAATGTAGGTGTGCTACAGCGACCATGACAAGATTACAGTCTTTATGGGCTTCGTGCAACTCATGATGCCCACACAAAGAAGTATTAAATTAAATTAAAATCAAATGATACAAAAAAAAGCATTGAATGTATACATCTCCTTTTGTAATAATTTCCACTTAAATGTCTTTTCATCAACTTGTAAGAAAGTTTTGAAATTTAAAAGGGTATTTATGGACACCCTGTATTAGAGATTGTCACCCTGGAGCTTCCTATGTGCATGGCAGAATTTGGTTTTCGTATTGTCTGAAAAAGTAAGAACATCTTAGATGAACATCTTAAAAAAAAAAATCAGATGTTGGTAAAAATTGAAGAAAGTTATAGGACCATTCCTTTTTCTTTTTTTCTCTTTCATTTCCGAATTTTGTAAACACATTTTCCATTTTTCATGATCGATATGCGTGCATTGCACCTGCATACACCATGAAACTTGTCATACACCATATCCTTCTCGCATCTTTTATCTTTGAGATAAAATAACCTTATAAGGGGAAATTCACCAGCAAAGCCACCAGCACCATATTCAGGAAGATGAACGCAGTCAATGTCCTTAATATCCACGTAGTTGCAAATGGCACAGTAAGGGTTTCTGTACTGAAGACCTGTTTTGTCTTCCACGAGGGACATGTACGAGCTGCACTTTGTCTCCACGTCAGCGTCTGACCAGTTGGGGGCACATCGGTCCACAAGCCTCCATTGGCACGGCACAACCGTCGATTTCAAGCTGTCTGGCACCATCGCTGTCACATACACGGTCACAGAAATCTTGCCTTCAACTAGCGTCCAGGCCTGGATTGTCCTGTTGTATTTCAATTGTGACAGAGATGGCTGTCTAAGAACCTCTTCCCAACTTACTATTTTCAAGTTAAAGGGTTCCAAATGTTCGACGTCTACGTCCTCGTTGCAAAGCGCGCAGAAGTAGTTCTTGTAGGTGGTGCCCGTCGCTGTGCTGGTGACTGGAATCATGAGAAGTGGGTCGTCGTTGTCCTTGGCACTGCTTGTGCACAGGCTGTCTTTGGCATACCCTCGTCCACATGTGTCCACCATGTACGCAGGAGAGTGATCTTCGCCCATGACGCATTTTTCATTCTCCTTGAGTTTGGCACCGCTCATAATGGACTTGAATTCTGCATCAAAGCAACAGGTGTTCCCCAGGGGACAGGTGTCATCGCATCTGCAGTTTCGGCCAGGAAATGAAGGATCGGGCGCCTTTTTGCAACTGTCCACAGGATGACAATTGGCTCCCCGTTCGCCGTCAGACACTTTGAGGGGATAACCATGGCCCCGAGCATTGCCGAGTGTTGCCAGGATCACGCCACTCCACAGTAACAGCAAAGAACTCAGTGGGAAATTCATTACTTCGATCATCTGATAAGAGAAAAATTTAGAGGCATTCGTTAGTAAAAATGTGGAAAAAATTGAATAAATATTTTACTCAAATTTTAAAACAGCATATAATTATTATATGAATAGGAAGAACTCCAAAGGATGGCGCGTCGACTTTATGAAAAGTACGAAAGAAAAGTCTTAAAAACGTTTTAAAACTCAACATGCGAAGTCCAATTGAAAAATTCAATGTCTATTATTGTTACGAATATGATAAACCTATAGGTCGGAATGTCCTTCTATTGGATTTTTAGAAATCATAAAGGTCCATTCCACATGCTCCGACAAGGGAATTCGGGACATTTCATTTTCGGAATATGCATTGCAGTTGAAGTGTATCTGGCTCCGGTGATGCATGCTGGGTAAAAAATTGAATCTGCTCTTAAACTAGACGCAATGTCAAAAAAAAATCGTCGTAATACACTTTTAGTGGATAACCATCGCCCAAGGGATTGCCGAGTGTTGCCATGATCATACCATTCCACAGTAACAGCAAATAAATCAATGGGAAATCCATTATTTCAATGATCTGATGAGAAAAAAATTAAAAATTAATTAGTAAAAATGAGAAATTAATTAGTAAAAAAAGGAAGAAAAATTAAATAAATCTTTTACTCAAAATTTAAAACAGCAAAGAATTATTACTTGAATGGTAAGAACTGAAAAGGAAGACACGTAGAATGTATGTGAAAAAAAAAAAGGCTTTTAAACATTTTAAAACTCAACAAAAAAGTCCAATTGAAAAATGTTCATTATTGTTATAAACACGATAAACCTATCCAGTCGAAATGTCCTTCTATTGGATTATAGAAAACATAAACCATTAGTAAAAATTCATTCCTTCATTAGTAAAAAAAATGTCGAAAAAATGAAATATTTTTGCTCAAAATTTAAAAACAGCATATAATAATTATACGAATAGCAAGAACTCCAAAGGATGGTACGTAGAATTTATGAAGAATAAAAAAAAAAAAAACTTTTTAAACTAACATTTTAAAACTCCACAAACGAAGTCCAATTGAAAAAATTCAATGTCTATTATTGTTATGGATACGATAAATCTATAGGTCGGAATGTCCTATTTAGGGATTGCAATTTCGGACCAAAAAAGTTCAATACCGGTATTCGGTATTTTTGGATCTTAATACCGGGATACCGGTTTTAATACCGATAGTAGAAATTTCAGAAAAAGAAAGAAAACGCAGGTGTTTTTTTGTTTTATTTGCCAGTTTTATTAGAGAATGTAGATATCACAAACAAATTTGTAACTTATAAATTATAACAGTATATAAAGAATAACAAAAAAATAAAGGAGCATTTGATTTATTTAGATCACGAAAAAGTGTCAATATCACTATTTAGTCTGTGGTACTATTACGCATTTTTTGAAATGTGATCTTAAAAAACATAAACCGAAGTATTATCAACTGATTTTTAAGATTTTTAAAGTTATTCTTATTCATTATTATGGGGTATTATTTATGAGTATATATATAATAAATCTGAGAAATATTTTGAACTCTAAAGTATGATATGCAGACACAATGCGAATAACAAACTCACCGATTTAAAAAAAAATATCAAAATATTACACACTTTCTTCACAACTACAACCTTGTTTTCACAGATAAGAATTTCTAGTTTTCAGATAAGAATTCAATAAGAATTCATAGATAAGAATAAGAATTTCACGGATAAGAATTCTAAATTTCCAGTAAATACCGAAAAACGGTATTTAAACTTGTGAATACTGGTATTACAAAATTGAACAAATGGCTCAAAATACCGGTATTCGGTATCCCGGTATACCGGTATTGCAATCCCTTAGTCCTATTGATTCTAGAAGGCATAAAAGCCCTTTCCAGACGCTCCGACATGGGAATTCGGCACTTTTATAATTTCGAACTATACATTGCATTTGTACTGTAGCTGGCTCCGGTGAAGCATACTTTTTAAAAATTGAATCTCCTCCAAAACTAGTGGCGAAAGATACAATGTCAAGAAAAAAATATCTTATAATTTTAAAATACAACTTTAAATTTAATTTGTTATGGAATAATGCGATGGAAAGTATGATTTAATTTTCAACAAATTTTCTGAAGTATATCTGAATTCACTTAAAAAAACGATGTTATTATTTAAACTAACATTGACTTCTCAGTAATTAATATTTTAAACATTGTGACGAGTGCTTGAAGAATAATATTTGAAACCAATCCTGTCAAAGCACTTAAAAACCGTATCAAGCACATTACACATTGATGAGATTTATTTAGATTAAATTTGTTATAGAATTTTTTTTTCTAATGCAGCCGGCAAGCACTTAGACAATTGTCTTGGATACCTTAAGGCAAGCGCTGCACCGACGTTACTCACTTAGCACTACCCAGGAGCTTGAAGATAAGCTACGGACGCGGAGTAACAATGCTTCTGCAACGCTCTACGATCCTGTTAGACCGGGATCTACTGTTTAAGATGGATTCGAACCACTACAAACATCCATGGCACCTCCGGGACTCGAACACGAAATATGTGGTACCGAGCGCCAGAGCGGTAGCTATCTGGCCATTTAGGTCCTATTTGTTATAGAATAATACGATGAAAATTATGATTCAATTTTCTACAGATTTCTATACTAATTGATATCACTTAAGAAAATATTATTAATATTATTATTTAAACTAATGTTATCTTTTAAGTAATGTTTATAGTAAGAATAATACTTTGTCGTAAATAACCACTTGAAGATTTTTTTTTTTAGATGTTATAGGCCCAAACCAGTTGAACATGTGAAATCCCTACTTTTTCAAGCTCCTTACACATCCTTCAATTTCGAACTATACATTGCATTTGTACTGTATGATCCGGTGAAGCATACTTGATAAAAATTGAATCTCCTCCAAAACTGTGGCGAAAGACACAATGTCAAGAAAAATATCTTAGAATTTTTAGATGTTATAGGCCCATGATCCTACTTTTTTTCAATGGCCCATGATCCTACTTTTTCCATCCCTAATTTTTAGACACATTTCTGAGATTTCTTGAATAAACAAGTAATATATAATAAAAAAACAGTTTCTTTGGTTCAGCAACATATTATATTATTTGCTTAATTTCCAGATTGAATGGATCATTTTAATACAGGCCATGCCAGAATTTATCAAAATTTTCTTTATAGGAACCCTTGAAATTCCACAAGAAAAATTATTAATTTTTAGAAAATGTAGTGAATTAATTAATGAATTAGATATGTCTGCTGAAAGTAAACCTTTAAATATAAATTATTGGAATTACCAGATTGATTATTAGATTACCAGTGTCGATTACCAGTTTGATTTTATGATATTGATTATTATTAGAATTACCAGATTGATTTTATGATATTGATTATTATTAGAATTACCAGATTGATTTTATGATATTGATTATTATTAGAATTACCAGATTGATTTTATTTGATTATTAGTTTACCAGTGTGAATTACCAGTTACACTATTGATTATTATTATAATTTACCAAAGTTTGATTTTATACTATTGATTATTGGCTAGAATTACCAGTTTGATTATTAGTTTACCAGTGTGAATTACCAGTTATACTATTGATTATTGTTAGAATTACCAGTTTGATTATTAGTTAGTGGGAATTACCAGTTATACTATTGATTATTATTAGAATTACCAGTTTGGGGAAAAGGAAAACGTATTGGTAGATTCCTTCACGTTTCCACCCTCCCCATATCCCCTCCCCTCCCCACGCTGTCCTCCACATACTGCAACAGCACCTGTACCTCTGTTGGAATTGCTGCCTAAGATGGAATTCATGACAGACATAACATTTTATTACGATTTATTAATATCGTAATAATACTGTACTAGTACACGTACCCAGGTTGGAATTGCTCTCCAGATAGAAATCATGGTAGAAATAAAATTTTAATGCGATTTATTGATATCGTAACAATACTGTAATAGTACCCGTATCCAGGTTGAAACTGCTGCCCGAAATAGAAATTCTGATAGAAATACAATTTTATTTCGATTTATTAACGTAATAACACCAATGTATTATTAATATTATAAATGTTAATAATTTATAAATCTTTAAAAATATGTTAAAAAAAAAATGTTTGCCTTGCTACTGGAAATATTTCACAGTTATTAGCATTAACGGATTTTTTTCAATCCCTTCTATTAGCTACACTCTTCCTATATATATCTTGTTCAAATTTTCAGTCATTCATAAAATACTTTTATTCCTCCACTCAAGTTCAAATACATTTTATGAAACTTGTAGTGGAGGACACTGGATGTTAATACAGTTTTTTCAAATATTAATTCAGTCATTAAATTTAATTAATTCATTTTAGTTTTTTAGATTTAAGTTGCATATATCTACCAATAGAGGGCGCCAGATAAACTTTAAAAAAAAATGAATGAAAATTATTTATAAAGGATTGTCTGCAATAGAGTGAAAAAAAGTAGGAATTGACTTAAAATTATTTTTTTTATATTACTTGTTTTCAAGTTGCATTTCTCGAAGAGTTTAACTTGGAGGACTTTTAAGATTAAGTGCCTCACATTTACGTATCGCAAAAAAAGTAGGAATTGACTTAAAATATATATATATTTTTTGTATTACTTGTTTTTCATGAAAATCATGCACATATTCTAATAATATTCCAAGTCTTAAGAAGGAAAATAATTCTTTTATAATTTTCACTAATTTCTGTCTAATTTTTTTCTAATGCAACTGGCAAATATTTAGACAGTTATCTTTACAAGGGCTGCATCGACATTACTCATTTAGTACTACCCAGGGTGAACGTGTAGCCTGAAGATATGTACGGACGCGGAGTAACAATACCTCGCAACGCTTAGGTAAGCGCTGCACAGACGTTACTCACTCAGCACTACATAGGAGGTACGTGTAGCTGGAAGACAAGCTAAGGACGCGGAACCACAATACCCTTGTAACGCTTTTTTACGATCCTATTAGACCGGGACCTACGGTTTAAAGTGGATTCCGAACCACTAGAAACATCCATGGCACCGCCAGAATTACCGAATGCCAAAGACTAGCCACTCGGCCATTCGGACCCTTTTGAAAATCATACACTAATACCATTCTCGTGTGCTTCCCAATCCTTTCGACGAGTTCCCAAAGTTTAGAGTACGTGTACTAATATTATTTTAGCGGTTTTTTTCATATTTGTGGTCTAATATTATTTTCACCAATAATAAGTTCTAATAATATTTCAAGTTTGAAGAAAGAAATTCAAAATGTAAGAAGAAGAAGGGAAATAAAACTACATTTTACGAACCTGAGACTGCTGTTGCGAAAGGTTTCAAGACAATAATGTTTCGCGTCGCATTAGTTTCCAACTCTTTAACAGGACTAAGAAGAGTTTCACTTTTTACAAAAACGAATCCTTGAGTTGCTTCTCTGAGAGTAGTGTATCTGTCAGACGGAGATTTTCCTACGATAAAAACCGGTAGTTCCAGTAACCAGCTATGAATGAATTTCACAATGGTAGTTAAAAATGAGAAATATATCCTTAATGTATTCAGTTTTAAACAATAAAAAAACAGAACCATAAAGGTACTGGTTTAAAGTTGCGCTACAATAGCATAGGAACTGTTGACAAGTGATTTATCGGGGTTCATGCATAATTCATAGATGTAAATAATTTAAATATTTTAATAATTTAATGTATACTAATTTAAGTAATTTAAATTCTCTTATATATTTTAAATCACTTACCACGTAAATTTGGGATTTCCTACTTTTAACACATGTAAATCACTAATTTTACTCTTTCATATTTTTTATCTGTTTGTGAGTTCATTTTTTTTTTTTCCTCTTTAAATATTTGTCTTGAGCTATACGCACCTCCTGGTAGTGAGCCGAGTGGCCGAGTAGTTAGTGCTCTGTTCGAGTCCCGGAGATGACATTAGTTGTTTGCAGTGGTTCGAATCCCCTTGGGTCCGTAGGTCCTGATCTAACAGGATAGTAGAGCGTTACGGGGGTATTGTTACCTGCATCCGTAGCCTATCTTCAAGTTACACGCACTTCCTGGGTAGTGCTAAGTGAGTAACGTCGATGCAGTGCTTGTCTTAAGGCATAAAAGACAACTGTCTATGTGTTTGCTAGCTGCATTAGAAAAAAATTATTTGTCTTGATCACTTGTTTCTGCTGATACTAATTGCAATAAAATGCTCCACGAAGCGGTGAAATATTCACGAGAAGAGTAGATCGGATGTGGGCCTGGCAACCGGAGTGGCTTGCGTTCTGACGCTCTGTGCCACGTAGTTCGAGTTCCGGCGGTGCCATGGATGTTTGAGTGGTTCGAATCCACTTTTAAACCGTAGGTCCCGGTCTAATAGGATCGTTGGGTATTTAGTGTTTTTTTTGGGTATTTAGTGTTTTTAGCATATCTCTAAGCTGCACTTGCCCCTTCGGTAGTGCTAAATAAGTAACACCGGTGCAGCCCTTCCTTATGGCACAAAGATTAGCTGTCTCCGTATTGCCCGATGCATTAGAACAACAACATACATTTTGGGGCCTGATGGCCGAGAGCTAGCGCTCTGACCCTCCATACGACAGGTTACGGGTTCGAGTATCGGAATTGCCATGGATGTTTGGAATCCACTTTAAACCGTAGGTCCCGGTATAATAGGATCGTAGAGCTTTGTTGGGGTAGTGCGACTAGCGTCCGTAGCATATCTTCAATTTTCATGTGCTCCCTGAGTAGTGCCCAATGAGTAACAGCGGTGCAGCCCTGGCTTACGTCATAAAGATTAATGTCTCTATAGTGCCAGCTGCATTAGAACAACAACAACAATATCATTCATATTGTATAATAATTTGTGTACTCTTTACTGCAAGGCCAGAGAAAATATGTTCTGATCAAGCGAACTTTCATTATGGTGCTTCTAGTTTTTAATTTTTATCCTTACAACATTTAACTTGTTTTTAAGGTCTTTTGGTAAATTTTATTTAGAATACCTGGTCTTTACCCTTTGTGATTTTGATTCGTTTATATGTTCTTTTTGTTTCTACGGGAAATGGCCAGCTTTGTATGGATTAAGATTTTCAATATGCTTTGTAAGCCATAGGTAACAACAGCATATTGAAATTGTTTTAATTGAATGTATTTAAAAAAACCTCTGTAACTGTAGCTGTGTTTGAAAAAAAAAAAGAGCTTTTAAACAAATTTATTTGTTTACATGAAGGAACTTAAACATCTATAGAAATTAGAGGAATATATTGCTTTCAAGTTAATATTAATAACATTTTTTAATATAACAAATTAACAGTAAGACGATTTAGTTCAATTTCGTTATAAAGTTTTTGTCAGATAAATCCCGGTCGCTGTCTCATAGGATCTCCAAGCCACACGTGTCCCCTGGATATGCTCAATGAGTGACGTCAATGAGTAACGTCGATGCAGCCCTTAGTTATTGGATAAAGATTAACTGTCTCTGTACTGTCAGCTGCATTAAAACAACTGAGTAGATCGCACATCTATAGTTTAGTCCAGGGTTGGCCAACCTGCTGCCCGTCTTGAATATTTTTGCTGCCCATGAAATTTATCACACTTTCACCAAATATATTTATTTTATAATCGCCAAAAGTAATGGATGTATTAAAAATTGTTGGATGTATTGCACACCAATGTATTAAAAATACATTAGGTGTGCATCCATCTATTCAAAATTAACTGCCGAAATGATAAAAAAAAATTAACTTTTAAAATAATATTTTTGGGATATATGAGAGATATTGCTTGTTTTATTGATGAGTTTATAGTTATGAGTTAGCAGAATAATTAAATTATATTTTGCGAAATCATGAAGCTCGCGCATCTTGGAACATGAAATATAACAGGTTCTATGTTTCATTTTAAGTGACCTCAGCGACGCAGTGGCCATCCCTAGATACGCACAGTTGATTGTTGACAGCAGAGCAAACCAGACTCTTAGCAGTTAGTTCTTTTGGTTTAACTTACACATGAGAATCGTTTTTTTCGAAAATGAAATAGGCCCAACATAAAACACGCTCAAACATAACGGACGCTAACTTGCAACACCCATTACGATGGGCAAATACCCAAATTGAGATCGATTTACAAAAGTTAAGTGAAAGAGTGGAAAAACAAATATCGCACCAGTCAAATAAATATTTTTTAATGATTTTATTTTTTTTTATTTCCTATATACTTATTTTTTTATATTTCATTAAAATCCTTCTATTAGCTCACACTCTCCCTATATATATCCTGTTAAAATTTTCAATCGTTCATAAAATACATTTTATTCATCAGCTCAAGTTCAAATAAATTTTTTTGAACTTGCAGGGGATGACACTGGATGTTAAAACAGTTTTTCAAATATTAATTCATTAATTAAATTTAATTAATTAATTTTAGTTTTATATGGGAGAAATATTCATATATTCACGCTGCTCTTCTCATTTGATCATCATTAATTAATTAATAATTAGTTAATAATCTATTTTTCTGATAACTAATTATTAATTAATTAATGATTATTAATTATTTTATTCATTCAATTATTATTAATTATTTTTATTCATTTATTATTTTTTATCAAATAATTATTATTATTTTATTATCAAATATTTTTATTATTCATTTAATATATATTATTCCATTTTTAAAATAATGTAACAACAAATTGAAATAATATAAAAATCGTCTGATTTTAATTTAGCTTATTTTTCTGGATATTATCATTCATTCTTAATTTTTTACGTTTGAAATTTGAAACGATCGTGTTTGAGTATTCTTGTAAATGTATTCTATATTTTTTAATTTTTAATCAAAAAGTTATTAATTAAATTTGAAATAATCTAAATATTTGCTTTTATTAATTATGTATTTGCTTTTATTAATCGTATGTATTTGCTTTTATTATTTTTATCGTATGTATTTGCTTTTATTATTTTTATCGTATGTATTTGCTTTTATTATTTTTATCGTATGTATTTGCTTTTATTATTTTTATCGTATGTATTTGCTTTTATTATTTTTTATCGTATGTATTTGCTTTTATTATTTTTTCGAATTCCTTTTTTTTTTCTCTATTAGCTCACACTCTTCCTATATATATATCTTGTTCAAATTTTCAATCGTTCATAAAATACTTTTTTTATTCATCCACTCAAGTTCAAATACATTTTTTTTAACTTGTAGTGGATGGCACTGGATGTTAATACAGTGTTTTCAAATATTAATTCAGTAATTCAATTTAATTACATAATTTTAGTTTTTTTTTTAGATTTAAGTCGCATATATCTACCAATAGAGGGCCCAGATAAACTTAAAAAATGAATGAAAATTATCTATAAAGGATTTTCTGCAATATAGTGAAAAAAAAAAGAAGGAATTGACTTTAAAAAATTTGTTTTTATATTAATTGTTTTTAGTGTTATACAGTTCTTTACAGTGTGTGTTTTGTATCATTATTATTATAGTATCTATGTTTACATGTAAGAATAATAGTAAACACAACAATAATCACTCATTATATTTCAATTTTTCACTCCCAAAAAATGTCTTTAGTGGGTCTAAATCTAATAGGGGGCTATATAATTTTATATGTGGCCCAAGGAGTTAAGTTGCATTTCTGAAGTGGCCAGCAAAGTGATTTGGGAGGGCCACACCTGGTCTATGCTGCCAAATTTATCTATGTCTTTGCTTAAAATGGCTGAGTGGCTAGCGCTTCGGTAACACAGGTTTCGGGTTCGAATCGTGGCGGTGCCATGGATGTTTGTAATGGTTCGAATCCACTTTAAACCGTAGGTCCCGGTCCTAATAGGATCGTAGAGCTTTGCGGGGGCATTGTTACTCCGCGTCCGTGGCTTATCTTCGTTACACCCCCTGGGTAATGCAAAGTGAGTAACGTCTGTGCAGCGCTTGCCTTAAGGCATCCAAGACCAAGCTGTCTAAGTGTTTGCCAGCTACATTAGAAAAAAAAAAATGACATATTTGAAATTTGCTCATTCGGTGTTATGACGCGTAAAAATTCTAATAGATGCTCGTGACAACTTCTTCTGCATGTACCATAATTTGTAGTCTGCAAATTAAATTAATCCTTTTTTTTTTTTTTGTATCATATATGGCTGTGAGGGAAAAAAATTATTTCAATTGTAATGATTCTTTTATCTTTTACAATTTTCATGGTGTATCATTTAAAAAAGTTTATTAAAGTGCTCAGAAATTTGTTACGTATCTTAAAAATATTTATAACAACTATATCTTTTCTGGCGCATGATGGCACAGTGAATAGCGCTCCGGTACTCTGCGCCACAGATTTCGAGTTCGAGCCCCGGAGGTGCCATGGATGTTGCAATGGTTCGGAATCCATTTTAAACCGTAGGTCCCGGTCTACTACTACTATACCACACCACATTACTGTGCCTAGAGCTGAGTTGCCCCTATACAGGTTGGGAATGATGTGAGCAAGAAGTCTGATTGGGCTCTCTGACTCTCTACACTCATATGAGACCGGGACCTACGACTTAAAAGGGATTTTGAACCCTAAAAAACATCCATGGCACTGCCGAGACTCGAACCCGAAATCTCGAGCGACGGACCTGGTGCATTTATTAATTAGTTTTTAACTGGTGCATTCATTATGTTTCTGGTAGCAGACAAATGTAAAAATACCTAAGCGCTAATCGTAACTTAAAGAGTCAATTTCGATAAATACCTAGCGCTCTAGTGTTTTTAACCTGGTGCATTCATTATGTTTATGGTAGCAGAACACCATTTCGTGCCAAATGTAAAAATATCGTCAAATAAGCGCCAATCATAATGTAAAAAGTCAATGTGTTTGGCGATAAATATCTAGTGCTGTCGTGCTTTTTCAGCTTGATGTTACTCTGAAAGAAAAGTACTTGTATTTTTAAGTAATTTAACATAGTTCGAGACCTATAGTAAATAGAGTAATAACAAAAAAATTGTGTTTAATGACTGAAATAAAAATTTTGTATTTAAAAATTGCATTTAAATTGAGATAAATAAAGTATAAAAATATCTCTTATGTAAAATTTCTTATTTATTTTCCTTAATATATTTCTTTTAACTAATTCCTCCTTAAAAATTTGTCTAAATTAAAAAAAAATAAATAAATAAGAATTTATTACAATCATTAATTAATAAAATATATATTTAATTATTGCAATTTTTTTTTTTAATATTGCTATTAAAAATTATTTCAAAAAAAGACATATTGTATCATTATAAAGAGGTAAATACGTGGGAAAAAAAAAATATTGTCTCTTTAACTGATTGTAATATTTTTAGACACTTTAAAACTTAGATTATTTAAATGTTTTTTTAAAAGTTTCTTTTAAAATATATATATATATATATATATGTATATTTTTTTTTTCAAGAGAAACCGAGAAGAACAAAATGAAACCGAATTTTATATACAGACTGTGAAAAACATGCGGTGATGATTTTCGAAAAAAAAAAAAAATCGCCGATATAGGACACTTTTGCTCTCTGTCACGTTCGCACTTTGTAGTTTGCACAATCTAAGTAGATTTTACACATTTCCTAGTGCTTACACAACAGCAGGTCTTATTACCTGCACCGTTACTATTGAGAAATATTGGTAACTTTTTGCCATTCCTGATATTGCAATTTTCAATATATGCAAATTTTCAATTTAAAATTCCCGGGGCTTACGGAAGTTCATTTTTTCTTTTTTCCGTTGCTGGCACTGTCCTTGACATCTGTGTGAAATTTCATGTCGAAATATTTATTAGTGTTTGAGTTACGCTTGGCTTTGTAAGACTATAAAACTGATTCCGGCGATTCTGAAATGTCTGAATTAGTTTAGCACAGAACTGGCTTTAAATTTTGTTTGCGGAAACGTATAGAATGTTGCAGAAGGCATTCGGTGAGCATTCCTATATCGGAAAGAAATGTTTAAAAGTGGTATAAACAGTTCAAAGAAGGCAGAGAACGCGTGGAAGACGAAGACACCTCTGGCGAACATCAACCTCAACCGACGAAGCTCACATCCAAACAATTAAAGATTGGGTGCTTGCAAAACCATCGATTTACAATTAGAGACCTTGCTGAGGATGTTGGAATTTCAAAAGGATCGGTCCATTCCATTTTGGGTCTCAAACGCATCAGATCTCAATTGGTACATCGTTTTGAGTCGATTGAAGAGATTCAACGTGAATCGCCACAAGCTTTGAAGGCCATCCATGCCGATGACTTTTTAGCATGCATTGAGGATTGGAAAAAATGTTGGCATAAGTGCATTGTGTCCAGAGTTGATTACTTTGAAGATGAAATAAATTTGGAAAGAATAAAAAAATAATTTGTCTTACTTTTTTGACACAATAGTATTTTTATTTTAATAAAGCGCTTGCTCATTAATTGTTTTAGAGATTTTAATGTAGGTTCTGTAGGTTTGTACTCGTTATTATTTATTTTTTTGTGCATGAATAATAAAGATCTTTTTATTATACATGCATTTCCCTATCTCCCCCTCCATGTTTATATGAGGTTTGGTTTGTCGCTCTACGGTTATTTTGTGCACACTTTGGTCTAATTAGTCCTGGACCTAAGTTTAAAGTGGATTCTGAATCCCTCACAAACATCCAGGCCACCGCCAGATTTCGAACCTCAAGTCTGTGGTACCAACGGCCAGAGCAGAGCCAATTGGACATCAGGCCTGTTTAAATGAAGAGTTCCGAAGTGTATGGACACAAAAACATTTTATTTTAAAGCAAAAACCAGAGTATATGTTTATAAATGATATCTTAATAACTTAATAATTTGAATAAAAACAGATCATCAGCATTAGTAAAAGTTGGGTTGTCCTCCGATGGAATTCGTTCCGTGTTCCATGTTAGCTCTTCTAAGCCATTCGTTGGCGTCAATGTCTGTGAGGTCTCCTCCATATTCTGCAGGCAGTACAGATCTTGGAAAGAATTCAAGTAGATCAGCAATATCTGAGTGAAAATACACCTAAAAAAGTTCAGGCGCCATCATAAGATGAAAATAAGAATATTTTAAACAAAAAAATTATATATATATATAGCATATTATATAAAAAATAAGTTATATAAATATGCACTCTTATTGTAGATTATTACGGAGATCCTTGGCCGAGTAGCGGCCACTAGCTCTCATTGTAAAATGTTGAAACATAGCGGTGGTCTCATGCCCTTTTTTGAGTTAATAAGCAAAATAGATAATTAAATGCCCTTTTTTAAAAAAGAATTATTTATTTAATAAATATAAATTATTTAAAAGAATTATTTATTTAATAAAATTATAAAGTGAAAAATAATAAAAATTTCAAAAATGTATATGTTGATGAAATCAGTTGCATGTAATAAAACAGAATGAGCAAAGGTCAAATGAGGAAAAAAAATAGCTTAGGAGAAAAGCGAACTTTTTTCATCTAGGCCAGGGGTCGGCAACCTTTTCAGTCGGAAGAGCCAAAATCACAATTTACAAAATAAAAGTTTTTAAAGAGCCACAAAATTTTTTTCTTGCCAACAATAAATAGTACTCGCATAAATGAAGTTTTTTGATAAAAAAAAAAATAATATATTTATTCATAAGAAAAAATATCTATTTATTCATATATTAGTAGTGTTTTTCACAACAAATTTGATAATATATATATGGCATTATTAGATAATTACTTATTATTTAAGTAAAAAATTAAAACAATTAACCATTTACTTACAACACAAACTTGTACTTCAATAACAAACAATTGAGCAAATAAATTGAATGGGAGCGTTGGCTTTTGCATGGTTTTAAAAGTTTGGATAAATTTAACTCATAACTTGTTGTTTTAACTTGTTGCCTAATCCTCGTTAATTGATTCAGAACGATTTTTAAATGTTTTTTTTTTTTTTGATAAAATAAATAATATTTGCGGATGGAACTAAAGAGCCGCAGCTTCACATTCAAAGAGCCGCATGTGGCTCGCGAGCCGCAGGTTGCCGACCCCTGATCTAGGCAGTTGTAAGGAATTAATTAAAAATGTTTAGAACAGTGCGAGGTCTTTTGCTATGTTTGCGGGAAGAAATATCACAATCGTAATTTTGTAGGATATTTAATACAGGTTATTGATGTTTTGCATATCATTATAGAATTTATAAATATGTACTATAACATATGCGTTGACATATCAATCGCTACATTTCATTTCGGATTACATGCATTAATTATAATAGATTTTTGTTCGGTAATAGACGACATTAATTTGTAATTTTAAATTGGATATATTACGTCATCGTCATCATCACTACTATTCTACACCACACCACATCACTGCTGCCTAGAGTTGAGTTGTCCCTTTACAGTTTGGGAAGGATGTGGGTGAGAAAAAGTTTGATTGGACTCTGTGACGCTCTACTGTCATAGGAGACCGGGACCTACGACGATTTAAAGTGGATTCCGAACCACTACATACAAACATCCATGGCACAGTCGGGATTCGAAACCGAAACCTGTGGTACCGAGTGCCAGAGCTCTAGCCACTCGGCTATCAGGCCCCTCATCAATGGTACTACAGTCCATGGTGGGCCAAGGCTGTCTGCTTGCTGGCAGATTTCGAGACAGGAGATGTTTTCTTTTACGGGGTAGGGTTATCAACCATACACCCAACGATCTACAATCATATTATCGTGGTGTTCCCGAATAATATTGGCTGTGTTGATTGCCAGCTCGGTGTATAAATCCTCATCCGAGGGATGGTGCAGACAACATCTTGGTCAGTCAAAGACAGGATGAGGAGTCAGCTCGACATCAGGGCAGTTGCACATTTTTGGTATTTTTCGTGACATCAGCAGAAATTTTCATATTTTTTGGTGCTTCATCCTTAATCTTGTGAGAGTAGGAGCTGCTTTTTTGTCGGCATTAGTTCTGTCATTTGGTGTGTTTTAATCTTGGAAGGAATTATAAGTTTAGGTTTTGTCAAGGCATTTGCATCTGCAAGGGAATTAGAAATGATAGTTTGATGCAGATTTCTGGCATTCTTCGCCGAAGGATCTGCAATTTCATTAAATTCCAAATCCACATAATATCTCAAATTCTTATTTCATACATATAGGGTGGGACTGTGGTGTCTAAAGGGTTAACTTCAAAATAAAATGGCAAATAAAAAATAACAGGCTGTTTATTTTAAGGCCAACAGCCATTTAATTAAGCACACTATTATTTACACTATATAGTATTTATTACTGGTTTGACAATTGCCATCTTCATTCTCTTTCTGCATCCCACAGCTGTCCCGTCGGCCACCGGTCTCTCTCTCTTCTCATCTACGGGGATCTGTCCCTTTCTCCTGGGGTCAAAATTCAAAACTTCCCACATGGTGAAAAGTCTCTGCCATCGGCAAATAACCGTAGTGTGCCCCTTCCCCCTATTGAATAGCAGATAAAAAAATCCTACATACATTTAGTAACAAAAATCTGCTCAATAATGTAGTGAAAATTAATATGTAATCTCTGATAAAAAAACCAAAGCATTTTGTGCTTTGGTATTTTTCAGTTCGATCTAAAAGGGTTAATTGGAATAATTTGTGTTAAAAATTAATGAATTCAAAAAATGCTTCAGTTCATTTATTTAAACTATGGCTGTATTCGATTCGTATGCCCGTATGCAGTCATCAAGTAAGAAGAGGTCCAATACGAATGCGCTGTCGACATGCGTTGTTGTCACTATTATACACCTGGTTGTAATTGACGCTTTGATTTGGTTTTTGGTTTGGCACTCTACTTCCATTTTCCCGGCGGTGCTAATTAAAGACCGGGATCGTAGAGCAGTTTAACGTGGATTCCAAATCCGCTACCACTTCAAACATTCCTGCCACAGCCCGGATTCCCCCTGAAGCCTGTGTAACAAAGGCCAAAGAGATAGCCAATTAGCCATTAGGCCGCTGTAATTGGGACAGCATGTATAAGCTTCTCGCAATGATAGTTAGGTTGCCTTGTGTGAATTTTTCAGTGTTTTCTCTCATATAATTTCTCTGCAACGCATTTGCTTCTAAAAAATTTCCCAAAAGGCAATTCTGTTCCCTTAATTACCAATGTGTGAGCTAATCGTGGTATACATGGATGACTCAAATCCCACCAATGCACAATACAAAAAAAGTGATCAGTTGTTCTTGTTCTTTTATCCCTTTAACATGAATGTTAAACAGGTTTATTAAAAGAAATTCTATAATAATGAAATGACTCTATTCCACTAAATGAATTCTGTACGTGAATTTACAATGAAGTTTTCAAAAGGAAATTGGATAGAAAATTTTAGCATGGGATGACCCATAAGTGTGGATTCACTTACTCGACTCTTTATCTTCTCTGATAGGAACTGCTTGAGAATGGCCCACACTGGCTTCAGTACAAGAGATTCATTGATGATGTGAGCTCTTTTATATCTGCCTGGAATGCAGTTCTGTGAGAGGAAAAGAGGATTAATCAGAAAATCTGCTTTAACCATAAATTATTTACGGAAATGGTGGAATTTTTTTTTTTAATTGAATACAAAATATAATAAAGTTGATATTAATGTAAGAAATATTATTACGCACAAAAAAACAAGCGTCTAAATTTGAATATAACTTTTTAATTAAAAAATTTTTAAGAAAAATAAAATATTTTTATTATTTATTTTTATTTAAATTAAAAAATAATAGATAAATAAATAAATGATACTTGAAGAAGGGGAAATGGTAAGGGCATCAAAAAAATGTTCAAAAGTGTATTAATAGACGGCGCAGTAAGCGGCCTAAAGAAACTGAATTCGGCTGCCAGTGATATTTTGAATCGAAATGACACTGTATTTGGCATGAGTTGCACATTAAATCAACTGTTGTGTTCAATGTGCTTGACTGTTTCGGTTTATTGACGAAAAAAAACTTCCAAGACTTTCAACAGCTGTGGCACTGTTAGTAGAAAGCCCATCTACCACGGCAAGGTCATTGGATGGGAAAAATCGGTGGAACTTTTTTTTGGTGCCATACCGTTTCCCCCTTTCTTCAATTTCTTCAGCTCACATTTGAACTCATTGTGAAGAGTGTTTCTTTTTTTTACAGCATTTTAAAGTGTGACTTAAATTATAATCACCCTATATATATATATATTTAAACAAGAGGATTTATAATTTAAAGAAGCAACTTACAAATGCACTGTTGTAAAACAAGTAGAGATTCTCAAGCGTGACGTATCTGAGATGCTGGAAAGAGGTTCCCTGGAAGTCGAAGATGGCCTTGACGCCGCTGATTTGGGTCGTCGGATCTCGCAGGAGCTGCACGAAGCACGTGGCCATCAGACGCTTGACATCCATGAAGGCGAATTCGTTGGGATCCCATTTGCCTGTTGTAAATACGCAAGAAACACAACAGTGGTTTTGATTCCCCATTTTACAATTGAATTTATCAAACATTAGAATTAATACAAATTATTTATTTTCAATTTTTTAATTAAAGAACTCATGATGGAAGAAGGAAAAAAAAACTAATTTTGTTCAATGGTGGGAAAATAAGTAAATAAATTTTAATATCTTCAAAAGTATCTTGCTCAGTAGATCTTATCTAGTAGTATCTTCTTTTTACAAATGCGGTCTGATGGCCGATTGGCTTTGGTACCACGAGCTCCAGGTTCGAATCCTGGCAGTGACCTGGATGTTTGTGAGGGATTTGGAATCCATGTTAAACTGTAACGTCCCACTCTAATTAGCCCAAAGTTTGCAAAAAATGACAATAGAGTGCCAAAAAGAACAAACAAATCTTCATAGATTCTTTTGTACTATTTATTATTATTATTATTATTTGTTGAGCATCAGTGGCTTTTGTATTCCACTTATATAAGTCATCGACGTGCTATGAAGCAAGGCATTACAATATTTAGAGTAATTAACTCGCACTTTCGTGTTATATTGTGGTAAATCATGAACATTTCCCTCTATACTGTCTATCTGTCGATGCGAAGCTTTATACACTTTGTTACATTCATCATCAAGTTCCCTCATTTCAGAAAACAGTGACTGCAAGCAGACACACCTGTAACATTTTTTTCTCAAGGGCAGAGTTTTGGCATTTAATTCCCAAGGTAGAGGAATATATATTCCTTAACAAGTACATAATAATGCATAACATACATAAAAGTTCTGAAATGTTTCATAATTTAAGTCTTATCACAAAAAAATGTAGAAGATATTATTTTTGTTAAGCACTTTATTCTTAAGCCCAGAAAGACAAAAGCTTTATTTTTGTAACTAAAAAGATGCAAGCTTTTAACAGCGCAGGTTGAATTTCAGTTTGTGGTTATTCTATGATCCGCGCGCGTCTTAACGTTCACCAACGGACCTTGCATCCTCTCGGTTTAATTAAGTTACATTTGAAAAAGGAATTTTTGATGATTTTATTTAATTAACTATTTGTTATAAATACTTAACAGGTGGACTGAAACGTTCGCATGCTGACGCATAGATAGCGCTACTAGTATTAAATCCATATGACTTTTAGTTAGCCCTAACCTTCAAAAGACATGTGTATAAATGTGACAGCTGTTGCACTATTAGTATGTGAGTTATAGCATTTTTAGTGAGTTATAGCATTTTTAGTGTTCATCACGTGCAGTCCACTCGGCTGACTGTCGATTGGACTCCGGTCTGAAATGATGGAGCCATGTTTCATCCATTGTCACTTATCGACGCAAAAATTCGGGTTTATTACGATTGAACAGCTCCAAACACTGCTTAGAATCATCCATTCGTTGTTGTTTTGGGTCGATTGTGAGCTCTCGCGGCACCCACTTTGAACAGAGCTTTCGCATATCCAAATATTCATTCACGATATGTCCAACACGTTACTTTGATATCTTTACGGTCTCAGCTATCTCAATCAGTTTCACTTTACGGTTATCAGAAATTATTTTGTGGACTTTTTTTGATGTTTTCGTCGGTAACAGCCTATTTGGGGCGTCCACTGCGTGCATCGTCCTCGGTGCTCATCTCGCCTCGTTTAAATTTAGCAAACCACTTCTCTATGGTTGATTTTCCTGGTGCAAAGTCCGAATAATGTTTATCAAGCCAAGCCTTGGCTTCAATAGTATTTTCTTTCTCCAAAAGCAATGCTTTATTAACGCACGAAATTTCTTTTTATCCACTTTTTCAAACTAACAAAAGTTGCTTCACTAAAAATGCTATAACTCACGTACTAATAGTGCAACAACTGTCAAATTTATACACGTGTCTTTTGAAGGTTAGGCTAACTAAAAGTCATATGGATTGACTACTAGTAGCGTTATATATGTGTCAGCCTACGGACGTTTCAGCCCACCTGTTAAGTTACATTTGAAAAGGAATTTTTGACGATTTTATTTAATTATCTATTTGTTATAAATACTTATACTATTATACATTAGTGATTATACTTTGAATGTGAAAAGAATTTGAAGTATTATAAACAAATAAGAATAAATAAAAATTCGTATTACTGACGAATGATAGAAAAATGTAAGTGAAAAAAAAATAATGCAAGTAAAAGTGCATTGTTTATTTACCTAATTGGAAAAAGCGTTATTGCACACCCCTCCGGACATCTTTTAGGCAGGAGACGAATAAATTTGGTTGAACTTTTTGATGAAAAATACTCATCTTCAATGTTTCTAAACATTTCGCTTTGTTCCTTTCTCAGGACGACGAAGTTCTGAATGTTCTTGCAACTTCTTCTCACGTCATATTTGTTTCGTCTCAAAAATTGGACAATAAAATCCTCATGAAAATCAATATCACTCGTCTCCCAGTCCTCTAATAAGGAAAAAAAAAAATATATTCATATTAATATGTTTTTTAAAACTATGTTGTTGTTACTAATCCCTTTGGTGTAGGAAAGCCTACATCAGGTTCAAGAGACCCCATCAGATCTTCCCTAAGAGCCATGACTGACTAAACCTCAAGACAACGCTCTACGAATCTTATGTCCTGGTCTAATAAGACTGTAGAGCGATGTCTTGAGGTTTAGTCAGTTTTCAACCCTCTAAAGTGAAGCTGCATATTACCCTTAGACATAGACCAGTCTCTTGGACCTGGTGTAGGCTTTCCTGCACCAGGGGGTATTAGTAACAACATTAAACTATAAGCTAATATAATAAAGAACAAGTAATATAATTTTTTTTTTTTTAAATCAATTCCTACTTTTTTTCACTCTATTGCAGAAAGTTCTTTATAAATAATTTTCATTCATTTTTTTAAGTTTATCTGGCGCCATCTATTGGTAGATACAGGCAACTTAAATATAAAAAACTACTAAAATTAATTAATTAAATTTAATGAATGAATTAATATTTAAAAAAAACTGTATTAACATCCAGTGTCATCACCTACAAGTTAAAAAAAATGCATTTGAACTCGAGTGGATGAATAAAAAGCATTTTATGAACGATTGAAAATTTGAACAAGTTATATATAGGGAGAGTGTGAGCTAATAGAAGGAATTGAATTAATATATCAATTTGAAAAATGTTTATTTGTTCTTTATACAAATTCACAGTTTAACTTGAGGCTTTCATATTTTGAGACTTGCATAGGCTATTGCAAGGACAAGTCAAGCTATTTGCTAATATGGAGACAACCCCCTTTTCTCTTTATCTTCTTTTAATTTTTACAAATGAATGAGAGGGTTCGGATGGGTTTTTATGGGAGTTTTTTTATAAATCCTAACACCGTGAATCTACAGGCATTTTCAAATTTCTTCTACGACCAAAATAAAGGGCTTAAAATGGATGTGAAAGTTTGATGGTATAAAATTCAAGTATACCACATGTTTTACATTACTTATATTAAGTCTAAAATATATCAAAATAATACATCAATTTTGAAAAATGTTTGTTTGTTCTTTATACAAATTAACAGTTTAACTTGGAGCTTCATATTTGAGACTTGCATAGGCTATTGCTAGAGTAAGTCATGCAATTTATAATTTGGAGATAACCCCCTTTCCTCATGATCCCCGTCTCTTAATTTCCACAATTGAATGAGAGGATTCGGATGAGTTTTTACGAGAGTTTTTTTTATAGATCCTAACACCCTGAATCTACAGGCATTTTCAATTTGTTTCTACGACTTGCATAAAGGGTTTAAAAGGAAAGTTTGATAAAAAAAAAAAATTCTGGTATACCACATGTTTTACATTACTTATAGTAAATCCACTATATATCAATCGTATATCTAACATATCAATTTGAAAAATGTTTACACTTTGACCCGGAGTGAAAATTTCACTCTCTCGTTTTGATGCGTACTTCATTCTCCGATTCCAAAAAAGAAGAACCCTTTTTAGTTTAGAATCACTTTCCACCACTGTAGTTTATTTTGAAAGCTTCGGAATCGCTCTTTTCTTTCAAGGTCGGTAAAAACGCTGAACTTCGAAACCATATTGTTTTGGTTTGTTTATAACTCTGCCCTCCCCCTTTCCTTTTTTTTTTTTCTCTTCAGCCAGCCAGAAGTTTTCGTGGTTTCGTAACGGTTATTTTTTAACTCCTTTTAATTGCGACAGTTTTTATTTTTAAAAACTTTTGTGAACTATTATTTTAAATTTTGTATTTACTAACCTTTTTACTCCTGTAAATTCTCTCCGAGCATGAGCTCGTTTAATATTCTTTCCTTAGCTCATCTTTTGGATTTTCAAAATTTTGTTTTTAATAATAATTATTGATATGGAGGTACGGGAAATTCCCTGGTACTCCAACTAAACACCTACCGTTACGTTACGTTGAAAATGTTTTTTGTTCTTTATACATGTTCACAGTTTAACTTGGGGCTGTCAAATTTGAAAATCGCATAGGCTATGATATTAGCTATACTAATATAAAACCTTAATTATACCTTCCTTGAAAAAAGTGTTGCCAGCTTACTGCTACATCTTAATAGCCATTTCCTCTTGGTGGTTTAAATTTTCTTAAAAATATTTATTTACATCTAATTTCTTGAGTGATCTTCACGCTCGTACAGCCCTAAAAAAATTGAAAGAGGGTAAGCCCTTCACTTATTCCCGATCAACAAGACGCAAAGTAGTAGGGGCTTTTTGCCTGTCTAGGTGACATGATTGACTTGCAGCCTATCTGCGCCTCATAGGCATTTCAACAGATTTGTTGTTGTTGTTATAATGCTGTTGGATATAAAGAGACAGTTAATCTTCATGTCGTAAGTAAGGCTGCCCGGCTGTTACACATTTAGCACTATTCAGGGAGAATCCATTTTCATATTCCATATACATGTATAGACGCTTAAGTTTCTACATGTAAACAAATAAATCTGCTTAAAAGTTGGTTTTTTTTTTTACACACAGCTGCAATTATAGAAGTCCTTTTTTAAATACCTTTAATTAGGGGCCTGAAGGGCCGAGTGTCTAGCGCTCTGGCGCTCGGTGCACAAGGTTCCAGTTCCTGCGGTGCCATAGTTGTTTGTAGTGGTTCAGAATCCACTTTAAAGTATTAAATTTTCTAAGGATAAAATTTAAAAAGCTAGAAGCACTATAATAACATTCCGCGTGATCAGGACATGTTTTCTTTGGCCCTCCAGTAAAGAGTACATAAATAACCATGCAATATGAATGTTGTTTTTGTTCTCATGCAGCTCGCAATACAGAGACAGCTAATCTTCATGTCATAAGTAAGGCGCCCCGCTGTTACACGTTTAGCACTATTCAGGAAGCACGGGTAGCTTGAAGATATGTTACGGGCGCGTGTAATAGTGCCCTCACAACGCTCTACGATCCTATCAGACCAGGACCTACAGTTTAAAATGGATTCCGAACCACTATAAACATCCATGGCACCGCCGGAACTCGAACCCGAAACCTGTTGTATCAGCGTCAGAAAAGCCAGCCTCTCAGCCATCAAGCCCCAATTCAACAAATATTATTTGACTCCATTGTGACACCGGAAAAGTTGTTGTTGTTGCTTATCCCTTTGATTTAGAATCCTAAACCAAGTCCAGTAGATCATGCTGCATCAATATATCGTAAACGGTCCTTCCCCTCATTCAACAGTTGCCTCACAGAGGCACCAATACAATCGATGAGATGAGAGGGAGACGCGATAGCCGAACAATGACAAAGGGTAAATGTCTCCATTGAAGGTCAGACTCTTAGTGTGGCCAGTCTTTAGTCTATCCATAGCAGTCTGAGCAGATCTAGGACAGGAGCATTGCAAGGCATACCAGGATATTTAGCGGCGTACCATGCATGAATGGGTGGCGACCTTCAAGCGGTATTCACTCTGGCTAAAGTCATAGAATGAGGCTAACAGATTGGAAGAAGAAGCTTTTGGAAGTTCGCAACCTTCCCTAGCTAGCAGATCAGCAATTACCGGAAAATTAATTGACAGAAACTATCTGCTCCGATGTGGGATCATTCGTGGATCTGTAGAGAGGATTTGGTTTGTCTCTCTACGGTCATATTTTTTGCACATTTTAGGCTAATTAGAGCGGAATCTACAGCTTAACGTGGATTCCGAACCACTCACAAACAGCGTTCTGATTGCCAATTGGCTAGCCCTCTGGCCTTTGGTATCCTTTGGACTTCAGTTTCGAATCATGGCTGTGGCATGGATGTTTGTGAGTGGTTCAGAGTCCCCTTTAAACTTGTCTGTTTAGCCTCGTGTGCACAAGAAACTAAACCAAATTCACAAATATCCATGTCACCTCAGGATTCGAACCGGAAGCATATGACACAAAAAGTCCAAAGCACTATTCAATTGCCTATCAGGCCGCTGATCTACAAAGGAGTGGAGTTCGTGGTTCTACACAGCTTTGGTCTGTCGCTCTACGGTCATCTTTTGCACACTTAAATTAATTAGATCAGGACCTACAGCTTTGAGTGGATTCCAAACCATTAACAAACATCCCTGCCACCGCCAGGATTCGAATCTGAAGTCTGTGGTACCAAAGGCCAGAGCGCTAGCCAATTGGCAATCAGGCCGTTGAACTGCAGAGGAGTCGAGATATTGGGAAGCAAGGTCACTCATTAGGCCATGACTCTGGTCTTCTTTTCGTTCTTTGTACTTGATAGTTCTGTTATTCTTAGTACTATTATGTAACATAGCATTTTGCCTAGCCATTGGAAATAAAAAACTTTAATTATACTTAGTTTACTACGGTTTAAAGTGGATACTGAACCACTACAAACATCCATGGCACCGTCAGGACATAATAATAAAATTAATTACACTAAATATAAAAAAAATATAATAAGTAGTAAAAAATTATAATGTATCTATCAAGCAAGTTTTCGAAAGTATAATTGAGGAAAGAATTAAAAGGGAGGAAAACGAAAAGCTTGAAAGGAAGGAAATAATTTATTGAAAAGAGTGAGACAAATAGAAATTGAAACATGGAGAAAGTAAAGAACGTTTGAATTGCATAACAGTGCTTCCTACTACCTCTGGCCAGAGCGCCTTATGTGGCTTTCTTTAGAAATGGCCAGTCGGCCTCGAGATTCTCACCCGAGTGGAAGTACGGCACAAGCCTGCTCTCCGCAAAGAAACGTTTAGATTCACTTTCAAACGTTCACTTCGAGAGAGAGAAATATATTTAGCGCATCCCGGGCCATTAGTTGATCTACTAACTTTCATCCGTAGAGGAATAGATTTCTCGCACCCTGGGCGTAGTTCAGTATCTGGTTTTCGGCTTAGAAGTGGAGTCCTTCCACTAAACTATAATTATCTGCCTTTAAATGTGTTAAATATTGTCTGTAGCTAATTGTATCGTGTGTGGTGTTTGTGCGTGTGTCAATAAACCTGCACACTACAATTGGAGAAGTTAAATTTTCAAAATGAAAAATAAAATTGTTTCAAATGCCGACTGAAAGCGATGTTGCCGCTCCGGAAGCGAAAGAAATCGATTGATTCAAAATTTCATATAAAAAAGTATAATCTAAAAGTCGGAGATATCTTTCTTTTTAATTTTATTTGAACGCAGCCAAAACGAGTTGGGTTAAAAGAAGATTTTGTATTTCATTCGTTAGAGAGTTACCCTTTGAAACTTTCCATTTAACAGCCAGACAATCTCAAGTAATTTGTAAAAAGCGACTTAAAATAAATAAAAAAATAATAATAATCATTGGCGCAATAGCCCAATGGTGGGCCAAAGCCGTCTGTCTGCTGGCGGATTTCGAGACGAGAGATGATTTTTTTTACGAGGTAATTTTTACAGCCCTACGCCCACCACTCTACAGTCATATTTGACCAAGACCTACGGTTTAAAGAGAATACCCACATCATTCCCAAATTGTATAGGGGTAACTCAGCTCTAATCTCAGGAATGTGGTGTGGTGTGATAGTAATATGGTAGACCGAAACCTACGGTTTAAAAGAGAATTCGAACCCCTACAAACATCCATGGCACGGCCGTGACTTCAACCGAAATCTGTGGTACCGAGCGCCAGAGCTCTAGTCACTCGGCCATCATGCCCAATTAATAATAATAATAATAATAATAAAATAATTAATATTATAAATAATAATACTGCCACAGGTTTCGGGTTCGAGTCCCGGCGGTGCCATAGTTGTTTTTAGTGGTTCGGAATCCACTTTAAAAACGTAGGTCCCGGTCTCCTGTGACTGTAAGAGCGTCACGGAGCAGAAGTTAGACTTCAACCTACAGGTGCTCCATCAGAACAGAAGCTGCACCTCTCATCCCTCCTTCCATGAGGGATGCGACAACAACAACAGCAACAAATAATAATACAATGAAATAAAATAAATAAATTTGTAAAGAGTTTATTAATAAAGAGGGTTGTTTAACACAGAAAAAATTTCTCCAGAAATTTGTCAACTGTATTTGGAATTCGAAAGATACATGGACTGATTTCGTTTTCAAAAAAAAAGTAATTATGTTAACGAATGGTTCAACGAATTAAAAATGGATGTTTTCAATTCTCTAAAACAATTAATTATAGCAGTTGAAAAAACTGACTTTCCAAATTTTTATGCGAGAACATTTTTATTGATACATGGCCTAAATATGTAAATGTGAATGAGTTAGCAGGGATATTAGACGATTACGAAAATGTTCAATCCGGAATGAATATAAATAATGACAGCAAGAGTAATAAATTTAGAGGTCATCAACTCATGATTCAGAGGTCAGATATTCAAAAAATTATTCATTCACAATTGTAGGTTTTCAGTAAATCAAATAGATTCGAAACTAATAAATATGGAACCAGAAACTTTATGGAAGTCATAAATTTAGTGAGAAAGAAAATTCGCCGAAATATAAAGATATCCTTAAATTATTTAATTAAATGGATGAACTCAAACATTATGTAATCTGTTTGGTTATATTTCAAAAGATTGTTAATATTCTTGTATTTTATGGGACATACGAAAAAAAATATTGTTCTGAGAATAAACAGTAATATAAATTTTTTTTTAAGTCAATTCCTACTTTTTTTTTCACTCTATTGCAGAAAGTCCTTTTTATAGTTTATCTGGCGCCATCTATCGGTAGATACATGCAACTTAAATCTAAAAAAAACTAAAATTAATGAATTAAATTTAATTAATGGATTAATATTAGAAAAAAAACTGCATTAACATCCAGTGTCCTCCACTACAAGTTAAAAAAAAAAAAAAGAAGTATTTGAACTTGAGTGGACGAATAAAAAGCATTTTATGAACGATTGAAAATTTGAACAAGATATATATAGGGAGAAAATGAGCTAATAGAAGGAATTGAAAAAAGAAACCAACTCAAGCATGTGCGGCCTTCTTTGTCTCGTAACCACAGACAAGTATTTGAGAAATGCAACAATCAGGAATCGTATTGTGAGATGTTTTCTGTTTTCTTCCAACTTATTGAAAGAATCGAATGCGATAAGTCTGAGAATTAATATAACACATTGCAAAAAAGATCTTTTCTTTCTTTTGGGCATCAATAGTGTCCATTTTTTTCAAAGCCTAGGTGCGGCAGTTGGAGGATTTTCAAATAAACGTAAAGATGGGCCTAAATGGCATAGTGGCTAGCTCTCTGGCGTTCGGTGCCATGGATGTTTGTAGTGGTTCGGAATCCACTTTAAACTGTAGGCCCCGGTCTGTTTAGCCTAAAGTGTGCACAAGAAGACCGTAGAGTGGCAAACCAAACCAAACGAAAAGATGCTTACGTTTTAATTGCTTCAGATTCATCACAGCCAGTAGATTCATGGTCTGATGGTAAATTGGCTACTTCTCAGGCCTTTTTAATATGACAGGTTTGAGGTTCGAATCCTGCCGGTGGCATGGATGCTTGTGAGTGGTTCGGAATCCACGTTAAACTGCAGGTCCTGGTCTAATTAGTCCAACGTGTGCATAAAATGACCGTAGAGCGACAAGCCAAATCGGACACTTGATTTATTAGTCGAAATGCACCTTTTTAAATTTACCATATAATGGATATGCTAAGATCGGCGATATTTAGTGAATCGGTTATGCAAAAGATTATTTATTTCATAGATTTAACCTCGTGCATGAAATTGCAAGAGAAGTAAATAATAATAATAATAATAATAATAATATATATATATATATATATATATAGCCAGGAGCATTAGAGCTGCGGTGTGATCCGGGCTAGCGGCTTTGTTGTAGACACTGTATTCAAAAACGAGGAGGCTCGATGGCATTTGGGATGTTAAGCCTCTTGCATCGCTAGTCGGATTACCTGTTGATAGTCTTTCGGGGTTTTCTCTCATAAGATACGCAAATGCGGAGTAGTTCATCCTAAAAGTCCACCCGGAATGCACTGCCCTCCTTCAACGTCAAAGAGCCAAGTCAGACTTCTACCTTCGGATGCTCTATTGCAGAATTTCCCCATCCCTTCCTACTTCCACAAGAACCACATGGGTTCATGGACTTGTTCAAGATGTTGCTGTCTACCAAGTGGGACGATAGAAACAAAAAAAGAATCTACAATATCTGTGATAAATAGCACTATTAATAATAACAATACATTTAGTATTGAAGCGTTGTTCTTTAATAATAAAAGTCTTTTAATTAATAAGTTATTTAACAATTTAAAGAACGGAAATTTAATTACCAATTTACAATATGAGACATCAGATAGATTGCATACATTTAAACAAATGAAAATCAATATCATGAAATGAAAAAAAAATGCATTAAAAACAACCAGAACTCACACATGTGGTAAAAACAAATTCCTTTTAATAGAATTCAGATACCAAATTGGATTTTACTTCGAAATTTATATATAAATCGGGCTGAATCGTTAAAACCAATCACAAAAGGCAGGTGGCAGCACATTGCAGTGGAGTGTATATAAAGGATGCCCTAGGGCACGGAAAGCATTTCAATCGTTATGTATATTCTTTCTCTATATATACAGTCCGCTCTGTCAAAGATGGTTATTCTGGCTTTTTGGACAGGTGGTCACATTAATGTGATTGGACTGTGTATAAATTATATAAATGCTCTTATATTTTTTTGTATGCAGCCAAATAAAATTATTTATCATTCTTATAAAAGGAGTCGTATATATTTCTATCAGAAACACAGCATATTTCGTAACTCAAAGGCAACATAATGTACTCTTAAAAATCTCTCTCACTTCTTGAATCGCTTTGGGTTTTTTTCTGCTGTCTCGGTCAGTTCTGCTTCGCATTTTCATGGATTCTGGTATGTGGTCCATTTCAAAGGGATGGATTTCTTCACTTTCAGTGGAAATTGGGAAAACATCTTAAAAAATAAAAAGACATTTTATTATTATTATTATAAAATGAGTCGTGCATATTTCTATCATTCGTACTTAATGTTACAATAGTATTTTTAAATGTTTGCTACACAATATGTTTTTATATTTTTATATGCATTATTATCATCAGTGGCGCAACAACCCTATTGAGTATGTGGGTCAAGGCTGTCTGTCTACTGGCAAATTTCGAGAATGAGATGTTTTTCTTTTTACAGGGTAAGAGTTGACAGCCTTACGCCCAACGCTCTACAGTCGTATTATACCGGAACTTGCACTTTTAAAGTGTATCCGAACCACTACAAACATCCATGGCAAACGCCGGGACTCGAACCAAAGAAAGCTGTGGCTCCTAGTGCACGCTAGCCGCCAGGTCATCCTTGTATTCAGGCCCATTTTTGTATGCAGCTATAAAAATATTTATTATTTTTATAAAAGGAATTGTGCATATTTTATCATTTGTACGTAACGTCTTAAAAGCATTTATATATATATATATATAATATGCTATTATATTTTTATATAGTCACATAAAATTCTTCTTCAATGGTTGCAAAAACCTCATGGCCAAGACCGTCTACTAGCAGATTTTGAAACATGACATGTTTTCTTTTTATGAGTTATGTTTGTCAACCCTACGCCCAATGCTTTACAGTCATATGAGACCGGGACCTACGGTTTAAAGTGTCCATGTCATTGCCGGGACTCGA